>VXBB01001720.1:0-15354 GCA_013399915.1 Illadopsis cleaveri
GGAGTTATTTCACCAAAACCACAATTGCCCATCAGAGGGTTTTAGTGTTTGGAGGTTTTCAAGAGTGAGAGAGATATCCTGTGTTGAAGTTTCCCCTTTCAGGCAGCATGTTTTTGGGAAGCCAACATTGGATAGAATAATGGAACTTCCTATGACTAGGAAGGAACTTTTGCAGTTAGAGGGACCAGATGCAAAAATGGAATTCTCAGTGTTTTATGCTGAGACTTGGGAAAGTGTGCCTCTGGAGGCTAACATATTGCCTCTGGAGGCAGAGAAGGGCTTGGCACAAATCAGCCCCTGCGTTTGCTGATACCTTCTGTGCCATCAGGCTCTGCCTGCTCCTCTCGTTGTTTCTGCTTGAACTTCAGGTTCCCATAGTGCATGACAGCCCCTGTCAGCTTGTAGATGGCTGTTTTCTCATCTGCAGTGAAGCCCAGGATGTCAATGGCACTCTGCAGTCAAAATAATGAATTCAACAATATGTCCTTAGCAGGTCAGAGATGTCACCCTTGAGACATGCCCAGTAGGTACCCTGTTGGTGTGTTACTTACATCTGTGGCCATGAGTTCTTCCTGGTCATCAATGCTGGGTACAGTGACCTCCCCTTGACTCACATAGTGGAAATCATAAGGGTTGGTGGTAATGAGCAGCATATCTGAAAGCAGGAAGAGGCAAGGCATAGGTTTAGTTTTGCCAATGAGGTGAGGGAGGGAACTGTTCCTCAGTGATCAACACCAAAAAGCCATAATTCTCTTTCCTACCAATTAGCTCTGGCTTCTTGTTGGACATGATCTGATAAAAGATGTGGTAGCTCCTTTCCGCCTTGAGCTGGAAAGTGACTCTGGACTTCTCCAGCAGATCTNCAGAGGGTGCGTGGTCAGGCAGGAGGTCCCCTGGCCCCGGGCAGCCCCGCAGGGACCCGCGCAGGGGGTGTACGTACGTGATCAGGATGGACTGGTTCTCCCGATCTGTGAACGAGGCAGAGAAGAAGAGTATGTTATTAATGAACTGGTGATAGGCAGCTTCTTTCTTTCATAAACCTGTATGCCTTCACCCATTTTGAAAATTTAATATTTCCTTTTCAATATTTAATGTTCCTAGATTCAGCTGGGAAGCTGATGTCTTAACCCTGAGGTGGTGCCAGGTATAGGACACATGCACTTCTTTTTCTGGAT
Source organism: Illadopsis cleaveri (assembly GCA_013399915.1). Lineage (NCBI taxonomy): Eukaryota > Metazoa > Chordata > Aves > Passeriformes > Timaliidae > Illadopsis > Illadopsis cleaveri. Next base: position 1,176 of record VXBB01001720.1, read on the forward strand.
ATTCCCTTCGTGTTGCATTGTTCATTTTGTTTATGAAAATGATTCCAACTAAGGATCACTTTTGTATAGTTACTGATTAAATGGTCTGTCAGTAAGCTGAATTGATCTGGAGCATGTGCTCCTCATAAACTTTATTACATAGGAACAAACACTCCTGATCAGTCCACAAGACCCTCTAAATGGTTTTTATCTTGGTTCCTAATTGATTGTTAATGAAATAAAATAACAGAAACATCATAAACATGCAGTAACCTTTATCAGCATGGTCTGCTCTATAATATTGAAATTTTGGTACTTCCAGATCTAGAATTAATGTAACTCTTTTCAATAGCCTGAGCTGAGTTTGTTTCCCACAATTTCATCTGTTTGCTTTCTTAACCGATGCTCACTTCTTTTTGTGTTTCATTATTATGCTCCATTTTTGAACCACTTAATGATGAAGGAAAAAATGTGTTCCTGGTGTTGAGCTTGTTTCATCATGTAATGTCTTTTTTATTCATATTCTCTTTGCCATGCATAGTTTTATAAAGTAATAAAAATCTTCTTTCTAGAGTTACCAGCACAGCCTGTCCTACCTTTGGGAAACTTTTTCATCTTCCTCTTGACCTGTTCCACTTTACTACATTCTTTTGTGAAGAAGGAAGCCTGAAAATGCATAGGGCACACCCGGTGCAGATACCCCTTGTATATAGTAATGCTTTCTTTTTTGGTCTCTATTTCTTGCTCAGTGATATCCAGGTTTCAGCTTTTTATTTTGTAGATTTATGATCATTGAGACAAAATTTTGAAGCAGTATTAAAAGATACTTATAAAAGTTCTTGGCAATGAGGTTTTTTTCCCCCAGTGGCATTTGTTTTACACTCCTGTTCACAAAAATTTCTTCTTCACTTGACTGAATAAGAATTTAATGTAATAAAGTCCCCGTGAAATTCTTCATTATTAGACTTCATTTTTGCTGGCCTTAAGAAATTGGTCAAATTCTCCTCTCATTTCTCTCTTCAATTTAAAAAAAAAGTTGAACAGCTGAAGGCTCAGAACAAGCCCTTTTAAACCCCTTTGAGACCTGCCATTCAGACAGTATTCAATCCAGTTCATCATCCCCTTGTCCAGCCCTTACTCCCTGAGTTTGCCTACGAGGATATCATGAGAAACAGCATCAAAATCCTTGCTGAAATCCAGGTAGACAATATCCACTGCTCTCCTCTCATGTCTCCATGCAGTTGTCCCTTGTAGAAGAAATCAGCTTGGTTAAGCATAATTTTCCTTTGGAGAATCCATGCTGACAACTTCTGATCAACTTCTTGTATTCGGCATTCTTAAAGATACCCTCCAGGATTAGCCATTCCAACACTCAGATGAGGCCTGACAGGTCTGTAGTTCCTTGGATCTTCCTTTTCGCCATTTTTGAAAACTTGTGACATTTGCTTTCTTCCAGTCCTCACACACATCTCTTGACTGCCATGACCACTCCACGGTGAAAGAGAGGCCAAGATATGATGTCCTCCAGGTCCCTCAGCACTTGCAGGTGCATCCTATTAGGATGAACTTTTGGATGTCAGGTTTGACTAAATGATCTCTAACCTGATCCTCTTGAACCAAAGGAACGTGTTCATCATTTCCAATTATGTACCCTCACAACACTATTAAGTTGAACTACTTTGCCATTAAGACTTTTCCTCCTTTGAGTGTTTACAGCCAAGAGATTTTAAAGAAAATCATGAAACTCACCAGTCAGCATGAACTGATAGGCGTTGTCAGAGATGGAGAAGATGTGTGGAGGGGCCTCCTGGCGCTTCTTGCCTCGGTAGGCCAACACCACCTCGGGGTTGTACACCGGCAGCCACTTGTAGGGGTTGACGGTGACGCAGAAGAGACCCGAGTAGGTCTGTGAGGAAGGGACACAGCCCGTTGGCTTCCCCTGGGCCTGGCCCAGCAGTTGCTCAGGCTGCCCAAGGGAAGCTGCTGCTGCCACTTACGTAGATCATCCAGGCTGCGTAACGCTCTTTGAGGTTGTACAGCACAGCGGGTTCGTGCAGGTGGGTCATCATGGCCATGTCCTCGATTTTGTCATACTTGGGAGGGTTCATGGAGAAGATTTGATCTTCTTTCACGGTCAGGGTCTGCCAAGGAAACAAAAGATCCACATATGTTACTGAAAAGCTGAGAGTTGGGATGTTTTCCTTCAGCCTTGTTTTTGACTCACCTCTCCCCCTTCAGTCTTGACAGTGACTTTGCCTGATTCCCTGCTCTGGATTGTCCCTTTCACAAAGGATTCTTTGGGATGAACCACAAAGACAGACGTCTTGGCATCAAAAGGTTTGTTCTGGGCCTCAATTCTCTCCTTCTCTGACTTTCGGAGGTAAGGAGCTGCCTCCCCAAAGCAAGCTAACTCAGCATCTCCAGAGGCCATGTCTGCACTTTACTGAAGGCACATCAGCAAAGAACCTTGTGGGAGAAAAGAAATGTAACATGAAAAGGTCATTAGTGCACCTTGCTTGCAAGGACAACTTTTCTAATGCTTTAAAATTAAGCACTTACTAGAATTGCTAAAACTACCAAAAGTTGTCTTCCTTATGTTTATTGATTTAAATCCAGAAGAGAAAAAAATTGTTTCATCCTTAAATAATATATAATAATCTTGTAAAAATTTCTTTTATTTGTGTCTTATGGTACTGTGCAGATTTTACTTTGACTTTATGGATTGTAGTGTCATATTTGAGAATATGAATTATGTTAAAGGAACCTTTTTATTCTATTATAAAATTAAAGATAGATAGATAGATAGATAGATAGATAGATAGATAGATAGATAGATAGATAGATAGACTACATACTATAGCCTTAAAAGCAGATGGAAAAACTTAGTTGGAAACTAGTTTCAAAGGAAAAAAAATATATGCATAATATGCAATAATGGGGATACCTAGTAGCTAGATCCAGTGCACTTACCTTGAAACCTTTCTAGTAGACAGGGCAGAGCGCTGCAAAGACACTTTTATAGAGTCTGGTTGGCAGATGCTCTGAATTCTTCCCCTTTCTTCGGTCAGAACATTTTTTGGCAAACATTATTTGGCAAGGCATTGTCTGGCAAACTGAACTAAGGGCAAAATTGTCATTTGATTTAATAAGATATATTTAGAAATGTTTTGTATCTTACCAATGCTGTGAATGTATTGACTATAAATAATTTGTCTTGAGACATAGGGACAGAAGTTCAGTTAGTCGAGGCACTTGGAAAATTTGGATGTAGGACAAATGAACTATACTGCTGCATTTCCAATGGTTTCTTCATGTACTCAAGGCAGATTTTTATTGCATGACTGTGGTGTTACTCTGGTACATCCTCAGTCCAGCATTTCCATCGCATCCCAAGTATCACTGTCACTGGAGCTCCTTTAAACATGCTCTTCTTCTGGTCATTGGCATTTTGATTGTTAAAAGACCCCAGTGAAGAGCAGAGGAGCAAGGTCAATAAATGTGATCCGAGGAAATATCCAACATCAAGCACTGGCATAGGCATGAAAAGCCTGTTCCAAGGATGAGCATGCAACTTCCTGGAGTTCAAAACCAGAGCTCAGCCCTGGGCTCCCTGAGCAGGGAAGGGGGAAGCTGGTGGAAACACCCTCTGCCCTGAGCAGGAGGAGCGCAGAAAAAAACCTGTGTAAAACCGTGAGCACAGAGAGATATCAGGATTTCTGTGTCTGCACAATCTCTGACTTCCATGGACATAGAGAACTTAGAGGACAAATCACGGAATGGTTTGTGTTGGAAGGAACCTTAAAAGAATCATCTAGTGCAACACCACTGCTGTGGGCAGGAGTATCTTTAGATCAGGTTACTCAAAGCCCCATTGAAACTGAGCTTGCACACTTCCATTGATGGGACATTCCTGTATTCTGGAGCCAGTCTGTTCCTGTGTCTCATGTGCCTCCCTCTTCTTGAAAAATGTCACTTTTATATGCAACCAGAATCTATCTTCCCTTCAGTGTGTTGACTACAACGCATTGCTTGGTGTTAACAGCAAACTTGCTGATGGTGCCCTCAATCCCACTGTCCATGTTCTTGGCAAATGTGTTACGTAAACCTGGTTTCAAAACAACCTGCCAGGGGACACAACTTGTCATTGGTCTCCATCTGAAGTTCAAACCATTGACCACAACTCTTTGTGTGTGATCATCCAGCCTATAGTATATTTTTCAGAAGGATCTGCTCCATGATCTTGCCATGCAGAGATGAGACTGACCAGTCTGTAGTTCCCTGGATCTTTCTTTTGCCCCTTTTTTAAAAATGGGGGGGTTTCAATCAGTGGAACTTCATCAGACAGCCATGATTTGTCAAGTATGATGGATAGCGGCTTAGCCACTTCATCTGCCAGTTCCTTCAGGATCTGGGGATGAATCTCATCAGGGCAGCTCCCTCATCTCTCCTTCCTTGACTATCCATTCCAAATATTTTATAGCCATCAGTCACAGCACCTGTAAATCACACAATCCATCCCAACAATTTTCTGTGGTAGCAATCAACCCACAGTGCCTGTCTGGGCAGTGGCTACCAGCTCCTTCTGTCTGTTTCCCACAGACAGATAGAGAACTGCACTGATAAAGAAGCACTCATCTGGGCTGTCAGCCACATCCCCTTGTTAGAGGAGTTTGCCCTAATTCCCTTAAGACAATCCACAGGTTTGGTCACAAATTCATTTGCATCTTTGACTCAAGGATAACATAGGATCGAAGCAGGTCTGCTGAGTACAGACCCATCAGGTAGGCTGCCTTGTCAGCAACTGAAACACAAGAGAGACAAAGAAAAAAATGATCATTGGACAAGGATTGCAATTTGATGTGTGTGTGTGTGTGCGCGTGTGTGTGTGTGTGTCAAATGCCATTAATGACCAAAATTCTTGATTGCAAACCTTTTAATCTAGTGTCACAACAAACATTGAATACAGAAAAGCTACAAAAGCCAATATTGGTATTTTTCTGAACATAGTTATAAGTAGGAAAACTTTCCTTCGATATTTTAACTAAGTTTATAAACCAAATAACTTATTTAAATAATTTTCACTTTAAAAATTCATGAAGATTATTACTCAATGTCTTAGTCATGATCTAAGAAAGCTCTTATATTCCAAAGGCCGTGGTCTGTACTGCCATTAGGAGAAGTCTATATATGACTGAGCCAACTCTAGAGCCTATGTATGAAACTAGAGAGACTTTGTCTTCTAAAAACCATGTCAAAACCCTGCATATCAAATGGTAAAATGTGTGAAACTATCCCATCAAATGCAAACTGAAGGAGTACCATTTAGTAAGAGAGGCCAGAGGTCAGACAATCAGTTTCATGTATATTAAAGGAAATATTTAGTTTTCACAGTATGAACTAATAGCTTTTGTCCTGTCTGGAAAAAAAAAAAAAGTATTTCTCAAAACTGATTTTTTATAAAAAGGTTAGTTGCTAAGGATTTTCTGTACCATCTGGCAAAAACCTGCAACTCATTGTAACTAAATCCAAGGTTATTTTACTGAAAATAGAAAAGCAGAAACCTACTGTAGCTCACATTCCCTCATGGACAATATATCAACTCTTGACATACAGCTCACGTATAAAGCACCTGAGGTGATTTCCAGAATTTTGAGATATATGCTGATGGATATAAAGATATTATAATGATAAATGTGACGGTATAATATATTTTTTAAATATTAAATTAAATTTCCCTGAAAGATGGTACATAGAAGACAATCTGCACGTCCCTAATAATGAAAAATTAGTTGCAAATTATCATGGTTTTTACATGTACCATATAAGAACAAAATGTGCTTTCTGATTTAACTGCTAAAAGTCACAGCATCCCCATGTCTGTAAAAATAAGGAAGAGTTTTGCTTTGACCAAAAAGATATTTATGATTTCTAGAGTTCAGACAGAGGAAGTATGTAACAACTCTTACTTGAGACAATGAAAGAAGAGTGAGGGATGTCTGATGCTTTTCCTAGGGTGACAGCTGGGCGTTCTCTCCCTTGACATTTGGAACTGCAAATCTTTGCTTTCCCAGTGGCAAATGACAAAGCCAGTCTACTCAGCAGAGTACTTTGGGGTTTTTTTCTATAGTGGTGTGCAGGATGTGGACCCAGCCTTGCAACAGGCAAGAGTGAGACACATGGCCAGGCAGCTATTTGGCTGCTGGTCCTTAGGAAAGGGTGTACTGAAAGCAGCAGTGATGCCTTAATGCTAAAAGAAAAATTAAATAGATCCTGCCCACCACTATCTCCCAGTTCTGCTACTGTCACTGCAGGGCTGGACTCTGCTGAAGCTGAGAGCAAAGCACAGCACACTCAAAGAGAGGAGAGGGAGAATGAGAGCAGACCCTGAATATAGAATGTCCTGCTCAGCAATGTGGAGTGGGCAAGGTATTGCAGTGCTGACATTCCCCATGAAGAGGAGACTGAAGAGTGCTGAAAATAGAACCATCTTGAGAAAGATATCAAGCAGCTGCCTCACTGTCTGTCAGCCCTTAGAATATGACTTTTTCTTTCTCAGACTCTGTGTTAGCAGTCAGAGAGAGAGAATACTTAGCAACAAGTAGAAGTATGTACATACACAGATTTCCAGCCCATGGCCTGGCAAAATCACAAAATTTTTACATTTGCATTGTAGACTTGAGACTAGAGTTTATAACATTCCAGTGTGGAAGACTTTTCACAGCCTGGAAGAGTGATATTTTCTTCTTTACTTTTATCCACATTTCAATACTTTTATCAATGAGTTTCTTCAGTGGAAGAAGCCCCATGATCCTTGTTCTGGTGCCAGAACCTCTTGCCAAAAAACAAACCTAGGAAAAGAGTGATCAGATCTTCATATAATTCTCATCCATTCTGTTTTGCAGCTTGAAAAATTGATTGAAAATGAGCACTGCTGACGTGTCACATTTGGTAAGGAAGGCCTTTTCATCTTGTCCAAGTTGAATCTTATTATAAACAGATTGCCCTGTGGCAGCCAGCACAGTCCACTATAGTAGAAAATAAACTGTGAGGTCTCTTTCATTATAGAACAGCAGTGAATTTATGTTCAATTTATAATTTTCAAATGCTCATCAACTACCTCTTGCAGTCTCATTAGTTTCTACTTTTTCACTAGTTTCCCAGCACAGTCTGAAATTTCAGACATGTCTTCAGGATGTTTGCTTATCCAGTAGGACATTCACTCAGTGGGCAGTAGATGAAAAAGTACTCATTTATAGATTCATAAAGAAACCTTCACATGTTAGGTAGCATCATGCCTCACTGAGACTGTGACTCAGGATTTGAGTTCAGAAACTTTTCCTGAAGATTGGCTGCTGTGACATTTATTTCCAACTGACTGTATCTTTGGAGATAATTAATTCAAGTCAATAAGCATGGGTAGATTTCAATGTAACACTGATTATACTTAAATAATGAACATGTCCTCTGATCTAGGCCCTGTGAGGGTTTACTGCTTACAGAACGGCATGGCATGGCATGGCATGGCATGGCATGGCATGGCATGGCATGGCAAAGATGCAGTAGAGATTCAGGGGGATAACAAGATGCATTGCAGAGTGAAATTGGGTCTTGATGAGTAATTACTACCACCACTACCAGGTTAAAAGCATGACTCCAAGTGACTTACTTATTTCCCTAACAACATGAAGCTCACAGGATAAAGCAAACAATTCCTGCTAGTGAGCCCTGGGAGGTTGTAGAGCGCTCAGAGATGCTCAGCTTTTGCTCCAGTAGGAAATCTCCTGCTGTAGGTCGAGGGCCTGGAGAGCAGGCTCAGACACAGACAGCAGTGTCTCCTTTGCTGGGGATAGGTCACTGCAGCTCCTCCTCAGGTCATTGGGGTCCCTGATACCCTGATTGGAAACTGGGAGGTGCTCAGGGCCATGGGAGAGACCAGGAATGAGCAGGATCTGCATGGATGTGCTGGTTCTCTGGCAGACCATGGCCCATGTAAACTAAGCCCAGGTGCAGCTGGGAGAGCAGAGGAGCAGCGTGTGTGAGCCTGTCCCACCCTGTGCCTGGCCAGGGGCTCTTGCACACTGCAAGGGACACGTCTCCAAGGACATCTTGAGGTCAGGTGGGTGAGGGTGAGAAGAAAGAGAGCACTCATCAGTGCTGAAACTGAGAAGGGGTAATGCAGGATAGGGGATGTAAAGACAGGAGTGACAGGCAGTGGAGAGCAAAGATGCAGTAATGTGGGTGCATTGTAAATGACAAATTGATGCAGCAAAAGTGTTGCTGGAATGGAAAGGGCTTGAACTCTGCTGTCACTCCTGTAGGAATCCAAGAGACAAACTCACTACAACATCATTTATTTTAGAATGGAGTGTTCTTTTATTGCTAACACTTTTCCACATTTCTTTTTCAGTCTCAAAGAGCAAAAAAATTTAAGAGGACCTTTGTACTTTGGAGACAAAAATCGAGAATTTTGATGAAATCCTTTTAATTCATTCTCTCCCTTCTCGTTTTAGAAATAACTTAGTTTCAGTAGACTGAACTAAGAAAACAAAATTAATCCAAATGGTACACTTGGAACACACATATATATACTTATTGTTGCCAAAATAGGTTATTATCACATTGATTTGGAAAATAGACAGGGTTACTAGAATAGTTGATTTTCTAATGAGAAATCTTTTGCTGTAGGAAATTATCAACATGCAAGAAAAGACATTGTCTCATGTACTGACTTGATCTAAAATGCAAAGATAAGCACCCAAGTTTCTTGTTAAAAATGGAAGATGTTCAGCATTTTTTACTGTTTCATGTTAGTTTTACATCAATCTAGAAGGAACATTTCCAATGGGATTGGCAGCTTGCAAATGCAATGGGATTTGCAGCTTGCAAATGCTATTCTCAGCTATGCTGTTAATATTTATAAAACACACCAGGAGGGACCTTTTTGCCTGTGGATCCTTAATGACTGATAAGGAATGTGTAGCCTCATACTGAAGATCCCTGGGTAAAATAAGACCTCTCAGGAATGCTGGCATGAGACAAGGAGAAATGCCAGAACATTAATTCTCTGGTGCAAGCTTCTCACTGTGACACTTTTGCTAAGATGTGGCTGAACACTGGATCCTGGAGATGGTAAGAAAGAATTTCACATTAAAAGTTCTTATTCTATTGAAAGATGAGTGTTGTGTTGAATTAAGTGAAATATGTTGAGTACTTTCTCTGGTTTTGGCATATTTAATCTGGGTAATTTTTTACCTGGGTAAGATGAGTCCTTCAGAGACTTGAGCTATCGTTCCAGATGAGCAGTGCTAAAATGGATGGATAGAAAAGCAGCTGGGGATTATGTCTAGCGAAAAAAACAGTGATGAGCCTAACAAAGAAGAGATTAACTAACCTGGTGAGGTACTCTGGACCAGTTACTGGCTTGGCCATTGCAAGAACAGAACATGAGAGAGCTGACCTTTGTGCCTGCACTGCCTAGAACATCCTTGTATCTCAGGGTAGTTGTGTATGGCTTTGTGATCTTCTGATCCTGCTCCTTCCTTTGGAGACTAATTTCTACAATGCTTGATATAGTTATTATTTGACCTCACAGCAGGGAAAACATATGTGACTTCTGAAGTTTCAACGGTGTATTTTAAATCTAGGAATGTCTTTATTTTTCTTAGGTGAGACCTAAGTGTCTGCCCACTGAGGAAAAGTAAGTCTTGCAAAGAAAAGTGAAGAGGGAAAGCAAAATCAGCTAGAGATTAGGGACAGTTGACTCACAGAATTTTTAGACTTAATGATAAACTGCTTTCTGTGTGCGTGAGATTTCTATGGTTACTCAAATTCCTCCCATCTTCATAGCATGTCAGAGAAAGAAACATGAGCAGCAGGTTCTGGATGAGGAGGTGACATTCAGGATGCCCTTTCCATCACATGCCAAAGCAGCTGAAAATCTTCAGTTACCAAACAGGTGAGTGAGGTGGACAGGCCCTGATGGCAATGGAAGGAGAAGGAAAAGGCAAAAGGAGCTGGACAATGGCAGGAGAAGAAATGAGAATGGCATTATGAAATAAAATTACCTTGATTAATTGGCTTTTTCTCTGTTGACTGCACTTGCAAGAGAAGCAGAGAAGGGCTGCATTGTGGAAATAGATTTGTTTAGATTTGCACAGCTAGCCTTTTTTTTTTCCTCTAAGTGAATGTTGGAATTATATAAAAAATGTTTGCCATCTTTCTTCATAAAACAAGGACATCAGAACATTAAAACCAAATTGTACAAGGCATTTTTAAGTGCAAAAAATTTTGCAGTATTGATACCAGAGGTTTTGTATTTGTAATTACAATATTCATTATTTACATTGGAAGAGGAGGGCTCTCAAAATTTGTTTTCAGTTTTGAGAGGATACACATTAAGAATAGTAAAACTTTGGTTTCTCATGGGTGTTCTACGTGTCCTAATAATGTAATATGGACTTTCAATAAAGCTGTGCTGTAATTCCCAGGAGAACATGTAGGACTAGAATAATCTATCTAAAGATGGCTTTAGGAAGAGCACACCTTGTTTGAAATGATTTGTTTAGACTGAACATTACAGCAAGTTGTAAGAATCCTAAAAAATCCCTGCAAAATAAAACATTCAATTAGTGTGATATGAGCTTAGAATCCTAAGAAATATGATAATTTTCCAAGTACAGCGTATTATATTTTCAAGGTGCTTATAATTTATGGTTGATGTTTTAATAATTTTATATTGTTCAAAATATATTCTCCAAAATAAAAATGCTATTTTTCTTATTCACCAGCCCAACTCAGTGAATTCTTTCCTACTATGGAAACATTCTTGGTCTGCCACAATAGCATACAAACACAACTTCAAACCAAAAAATTCCCTAGAAACCTTCAGAAATATCAAAATATCCTTTTATTCCCCCCAAAGTTAACTTTTGATGGGTTATAACCTGCACTTCCTTTCCTCCTTAATTCAAGAGCCATAAACCTTCTTGACTAGTCTTCACTAAAGTACTTTATTTCTCTTTATTGCATTTACTTCTGAAGATTGGAGACAGCTTCTCCAGTTTCTTAGAGTTACTTTTAATTCTGATGCCGTTTCACTCTGCCAAAGCGCTTGGATGTCCCTGTCCTAAAATCTTGCAGGACCTTCACAAAATCTGCAATGTGACAACCATGTGAGGTAATCAGGGCAGGTAGTCATGATAGTCATGGTGTGGTCAAAAGGGCAGTTCCTGTGGCAGATACATGATGTGATTTCCAAGTATGGCACTGAATACTCCTGCTTTAAAAGGCAATAGAAATCACACCACAGGATGCTCACCTGCCATTTAGCTCTGGGTATTTTAGGCCACAGTATTTTTCCCCTGAAGACCCAGGTTTCTGGCAGACTCATGCTGGGACAGCCTGTGTCCATCTCAGTAGCTCTATCATTATGGAAGAGCCACATTCTGGCCACAGATTCCTCCTTGGACAAAGGATCCACCAAACCAAGGACATGAAGCACAGCTTCAGGCCACTGACCCTGTCTCTTGTCCTTTTCTTAGTCACACACTCCCAAGCACCTTCGTGGTTCCCTTTCTGGGCAGAGTGCCCAGTGCAGATGAGGCCATGTGCACTGAGCACTGGCTGCTTCTGCCAGCTCAGAGTCTTTTCTTCCAGCATTGATGACCCAAACATTTCCAGATGTTCTTTGGTCCATCCCACCTGTCTTTGTTGTGTTTCAGTGGGGAACACATGAAACTGGCTGACCCACCTGGCTGGATTTTAACCCCTCTGCTGTGATTTACTCCTAACAGGTAGGCCAGGCAGTTCAGGCAGATTTAAAGAACCCAGGTTTCAATGAGATGGGCCAGGCAGTTCAGGCAGATTTAAAGCACCCAGGTTTCAATGAGATGGGCCAGGCAGTATAGGCAGATTTAAACCACCCAGGTTTTCTTTTTAAAGCAAGATCTAGTTGCTGCTCCACAGTGGAGCAGGGCCCAGAGCAGGGTCCCCTCGATGGCTCCAGGCTGCCATCCCCTGGCACTGGGTGCCTGGAGCAGAGGGCCTGCTCAGCTGCTGCCCCGGGAGCTCCCTGTGACTGACAGGAGCCTGATGGGGCCGTGGGACCGGCACCCCCTGCTCCCTTCACCGGGAATAATGTCGGCTGTCGGCTTCCTGCCAAGAATCCCTAAAGGAACTGCTCTGTCCCTCAGTGTCAGCTGGCAAGGCCCAAGCTGAGGAGAAAGTGGATGCAGCCTGTGCTGTCAGAGCAGCAGCCAAGGCCTGAGGGGAAAGGCACAGCCACAGTCCCAGCTGATGTCCTGGGCTTGGTGTCCTCTGCCTGATCACCCATGGTGACTGTACCTAACTGGCACAAGGCTTTGCTGAGCTCTCCAGAGAGCCAGAGGAGTCAAGGTGAAGGCAGGTCTGAATCTCCATAACCATCATGTCAGAGCCACCAGCCCGGCCAAGGCTTCTCCTGCAGCCCTGATACCCCCGGGGCAGTTGAGGGACCTCTGGAGTACAGTCCTACAGCCTTCCCAAAATGAGTGCTGGGAAAGCAGAGCTTGAGCAAAGGGACATGGACAGCCCCTGCAGCACTGCTGTACCTTGGAGCAAGCCCTGCCTCTGCCTTCATCCTCACCCAGACAGGGACTTCAGGATGGTAGCTGTAAAATGCTGCACTTTCAGAGCTGCAGCCCAGCCTGTCTTTTCCATTTGCTGGTTAAGAAGGGAGAGGGGTTGCCCCATCTACCCCAAGGAGCCCCGGCTGCCTGCTGGAAGTACCTAGGCAGCTGCTGTGCTGCCCATGGGACAGCACATCCCAGGAGGGAATGGCCATGGAGCTGGGCTGGCACAGGGCCATTGCATGGGCTCCAAAGGGGAGCACTCTGGATTCAGGATCTGAGCAGGGAGAGCACACTCAGGCCCCATTCTGATGTTTAACCTTTCAGCTGGCAGTGGAGCTGTGCTGCAGAGTCTCTCTGGGGTAAGAATAGCAGCTGCTGCCTTGGGACACAGCACACGTGTCCAGCTCCTCCACGGCAGCACGTTGCACTGTGACATAGAAGGCAGCCTACCCGCCCAGGAATGTCTTCAGGCACTATTTGTGGAAGCAAATCATCCCCACAAACAGGCACGACCCCGCGCAGGAGTCTTAGGAGAGCAGGGCTATTTTGGGCTTCTGACATTGAGGATGAAAGGAGACACGTGGTGGGCTGATCCTCCTGGTAGGGGCCTCCTCCAAACCTCCTGTTAGCCTTGTTCCCTCCTCAAGCAATAGCCCTTGTGAAGGCTGAGGGGCAGTTTGGTGTGGCCAGGAGGTGAGGGCAGAAGGAGCTGTGAGATTGCTGGGAGGCAGGGCCAGCCCTGAGTGCCATCAGCAGTGCCCAGCTGTGCTCAGGGCAGGTTCTCCCTGAATGTGTGCCTCTGTCTCTGAGCTCAGGGCATGGGCCTGCCTGCTTTCTTCTTAAGCACACCCATGAGAGCGAGAGGAGGTGCTACAGGGTGCATGCAAGAGAAATGGCCAGAAAGCTGGAGGTAGAAGCAGCTGACTTTAGAAAAGAGTCTAAAGAAGGCTGTAGTAGTTCAGAACAGACACAGTCACACCCACAATGAGAGAGTTGCTTCTTCTGTGACTTGGCATTCATTTCCCACTGGTGTCCTTTGAGACAGTGCTTTTGGACAAATCATCAAAGAAATTCTCCAGGTGTCTCATGTAACAGTAGGGCTCATTGATTCCTCATTGGCCTGTGTCAAGGACTTCTGCAACATGGAGATGGGTTGACTGGCTGTGACAGCTTTAGAAAGGGACAGAGCTACAACAGTGGGGCAATTTCATGAGCTGATATTGCTGAAAGGATTTCCAAATTAACTACACAGCCCTTAGCTACCACTAACCTGTTTGACTCAGTGTATACACAGAGCCCCATGGCCTTTGAGGTTTCTAGGAAAATCCTACAAAGCTGAATGTTCTCTGTGTCAATGAGGTGAAGAGGTGTATTGGAGCCATGTGGTGTGGGAGAGCTGGGCACTAAGGGAGTGTCCTGAGAGTCCTTCCATCACCTGGCCCCAGGCAGGCTCAGCTGTTTGCCCACTCGAGAAACTGGCAGCAGTGGTGGCAGTAGCTGAGGAAATCTAGGCTGAGGGAGATGGCACAATGTAGGGACACTGTTGGTGTCTTGTAACCGTGCTTGTGGTGACTGAAATTGTCTCTGTCAAG
>VXBB01001723.1:242-13911 GCA_013399915.1 Illadopsis cleaveri
CTTGTCTAGAACCATGAATGTGTATACAATTTTCCCCTCTTTTTTTCCTTCTGCAGCTCCTTCCTACCCCATTGCAACCTTGTTTATAACCATGAATCCCTATACAAACAAGTTTTCCCTCTTTTTTTTTCTCCTTCTGCAGCTTATTCCTACCCATTGCAACATTGTCTAGAACCATGACTGTGTATACACACAATTTTTCCCTCTTCTTTCCCCCTTCGGCAGCTCATTTGCAACCTTGTGTAGAATCATCAATCCCTATACAAACTATTTTTCCCTTTTATTTTCCCTTCTGCAGCTCATTTGCAACATTGTCTAGAACCATGACTGTGTATACACACAATTTTTCCCTCTTCTTTCCCCCTTCTGCAGCTCATTTGCAACCTTGTGTAGAATCATCAATCCCTATACAAACTATTTTTCCCTTTTATTTTCCCTTCTGCAGCTCATTCCTACCCATTGCAACCTTGTCTAGAACCATGAATGTGTATACAATTTTCCCCTCTTTTTTTCCTTCTGCAGCTCCTTCCTACCCCATTGNAATTTTTCCTTTTTTTTCCCTTCTGCAGCTCATTTGCAACCTTGCAAATTGTGTATACAATTTTCCCCTCTTTTTTTCCCTTCTGCAGCTCATTCCTACCCCATTGCAACGTTGTCTAGAACCATGAATCCCTATACAAACGATATTCTGGAATATGTATCCTTTCCATGGAAACATGAGGAGATGTTTGCGTTGGCTCCCAAAAATCAACTGCAGCTTATCCAAGCAAAATTAGGGATCTCAAAAAAAAGTGGGACAGGAGGTGGAGTTACCTGGTGCAGCTCCACTGCCTCCACCACATGCTGGATTCTACTTCCTCAAGGCTCCTCCTGACTCCAGTGGGAGCTGCCTGGATTTGGTATTTCCTGGGATTTTGGCTGTTGGAAGGCCAAGCCACACTTTGGGCACTGCTCTCCTGCTGGATCCACCAAATCCTTTGGCTTCCTGTCAGCACCTTGATGGGATTGGGGACAGACAGAGGATTATTAAGTGGGATTAGGCTGATCATTGCCAGGTTGTTGATTCTGAGGGGAGGCTGTAAACAAAGGGGCTGTTGCCATTCCCAATCTTCAAGCAATGCTAGATCCAGTGGGAATTAAGCTGTGTCTGCCAAGCCTCAGCCAGAGAATTCCACAGGGAAAACATTCCTGCAAGCTAAATACTGAGTCTTTCCCTCTCCAATCCCACTTATATGTCCCTTTTTCTTCTTAAAATGTTTCAATATCCCCTTAAGTTCAGCAGTGACTCCTTAACGATTCCCATGGCAGAAAAACGCCCACGGAAAGATCATCATCGTGTACGACAACGACGAGCGCTTGGCCAGCCAGGCGGCCACCACCATGTGTGAGAGGGGCTTCGAGAACCTCTTCATGTTATCTGGGGGTAGGTGGGGCTGGGAGAGCTCCCCCAGAGCTCCTGGGGAAAAGGAGAGTGTGGAGCAACTTGTGGGAGCTGGAATGGAATCATGGGATGGTTTGGGTTGGTAGGAAACTGAAGGATCATCCAGTTCCAGCCCTTCCCAGGCTGCTCCAAGCCCCAGTGTTCAACCTTGCTTTGGACATTCCAGGGATCCAGGGGCAGCCACAGCTGCTCTGGCAATTCCAGCCCAGCCAGGAATTCCTTCCCAAGATCCCATCCAAATCTCCCCTTTCCCAGGAATTCCCTGTGTCCTGTCCCTCCATCCCTTGTCCCCAGTCCCTCTGCNAATCTCTCCACCAGCTCCAGGTGATGCACAATGGCACATCAAAGAAACGAGACAGGCAGCAGCAGGTGAAGGGAAAGTTAATGATCTTTATTCTATCCTCTTTCTCATCCAACTCCAATATATACAGTTTGTACAGAGGTCAAGAGATTGGTCATTTAGGTCACCACCTCTTCAACCTGGATGGTGAACACCACCATCAATCACATTCTCCTCCCAAAGGAGAAATATGAAAAACAATCTAAAAATATACATTGTTTATGTTGAGGCTGCATGAAAATCTACTTGCAAAATTCTAAACACTCACAAACTAAAACACTGAAAGGAACATCCAGGTTCTTCTGCTGTTGTCCCCAGAGTTGGACTCCATGTGGGACCTGAGCAGGGCCACCCACATTTCTCCATCCAAACTTTCTGAACCTTCAGCTCCATGAATCCCCCATGAGTGCTCCCTGCTGTCCCATCCAGCTGGGATAACAGATGCTCTGTGTCCCTGCAGGCCTCAAGGTCCTTGCCCAGAAGATCCCAGAGGGGTTGATCACGGGCACACTCCCGGTGTCCTGCCAGGTGACAGCTCCCACAGGAACTGCCCGGAGGAAAACCATTCCCAGGTTGCCACCCACACGTGCAGAGAACAAGTGGAGGTTTTCTGCAGATGATCTGCAGAAGTTAAAGCATTACCTGGCCGAGGAGCAAGTTCCTTCAGACACTGCCAGTAAGACACCAGAATGTGTTGCAACCTCATCATGGAATCATAAAATAAGTGGGTGGGAAGGGACCTTAAAGCCCATCCATCCCACCATGGGCAGGGACACTTTCCCCTATCCCAGATTGCTCCAAGCCCATCCAACCTGGACAAATCCAGGGGCAGCCACAACTTGTGGACAACCAATTTCTGATTTGGGGTTGTTTTTTTTCCCACAGGCCGCCTTACCCGAGGTGTTTCTGGCCACGATTCCAAGCTCTCATCCGTGAGGAGCAACCCCAGCCTCCCTAGCCCTGCCAGCACCGTGAGATCCCTCAGCAGCTCCTCCCACAGCAGGACCAGCATCCAGAAAAGGCCATGGAAATAAATGAGTCTCCAGGTTTTGAGAATCCTGAGCAGTGCAAAGCCCCTTTGTGGTTTTTAGGAATCCTCAGGGTAAAAAGCAGCCGTGGTGAGAATTGACAGCTCGGGTAAGGCTGGGCAGCTGGAATGATGTTTCCTAGCAGCAGGAATGGCATCATTTGAGGTGCAGGGCAGGACAGAGGTGATAGAACTGGTTTTGTAGGGGAGGGAGTAAACTGGTAGTATAAGGCTGGCACCAGTAGAAACTGTTCCACAAAGTTTTTAGTCCAGCTGAAGGAATTTGTGTCCGTAACATTCCCTGGAGCTGTGAGGGTGAACAGGCCACAAATCATCTGTGTGCACAAACTTTGGTGTTTTTAGCAGAAATAAAAACATTCAGCAACTTGCCAAAAGTGAGAGAAGATCCTGGAAGGGGTTTTTGGGTTTCTTTTAAAATAAATTATGTTAATGAACAGAAGTATTTATAGTAAAGATGTTTTTTATTGCCCAGTTGGTGCTGTGACAGTTGTGCTTGCTCGTGGACACTTTGTGAATAGTTGTGTCTTTTTCAAAGTGAGCTGGAAGAGAATAGCTGGATTTTTTTTTCCCAGTGACTCCTTTGCCAGAGGTTTTTTAGGAGTTTCTTTAAGGTTTAGGGTGGCTGAAGGGAAATTTGCTGCTGCTGCCTCACCAGGGGCCCTAAAACCCAGCAGGGACCTGGAATCTGGAACTGAACAGGGTGAAGTTTTCCTGGAAAATGAGTAGCACAGTTTTCCTCAAATTGGTGCTTCTGGATAACCTAGAAATCCTCTGATTTTCCTGAGCTGCCTGTGGGACACTTTGGAGGTGATTTTGGAGGAATCCTGCTCCAGTTTTTCCATCTGGCATTGCTGAGCCTGGTCCAACTTTGGTTATCATGTCTTGTGGGGTTTGTGTGTATTTTTGGATTCAGTGGTTTTTTTCTCCCTTTTTTGAAGCAGACAATTTTCAACACATCCCAAAACTCACTGGTGATTTTGGGATGATTCTAGTGACAGGACAAAAAGTAGGAGAAATGGCACATAGTTTCCAGTTTGGCAGCTTAGGACTCAACATCCCTGAGCACATTTTATCTTTTATTGTGTCTCTGAGTGTGAAATCAGACAATGTGATTGCAGGACTGGCAGGTTCAGTCTGATAAGGCCCTGCTGCTGTGGGAGTAGATTTTTCCAGCTCCATGAGCTCTTGGAAATGTCATTGCATTGGCTAAAATCCTGATTTTGCTATCCAGCTGTGGGAGACAGATCCAGAATCCCTGGCTGCTCCGTGCTCCATGAAAACCTCGTGGTGAAACAATCAGGCAAAACTGACCTGAGTTGTTTGAGATCCTCCAAATCCAAGGAATCAAAGCAAGGACTGGATGTACTTTCCCACCACCTCGATGGATTTGTGTGGATTTGGACTCTTGGTGTTGTTTGGAGCAGAGTCAAACTCTGTAGAGGCTGAGAGGTTTAATTGTTTAATTTAATAAAAATGTAAATTACAGCATCTGCTTGGGTGATTTATTTGCAGCTTGGAGACCTGTGGAGAGCCCTGGAAAAGCTGGGCATGGGCTCAGCTCCACATTCCCTAGGTATTGCAGCAGGTGAGGAGGGATCACACAGGTTTGGGTGGGAAAGGACCTTAAAGTTCATCAAGTTCCAACTCCTGGACACCTTCCACTATTCCAGGTTGTTCCAAGCCCTGTCCAGCCTGGCCTTGGACATTCCAGGGATCCAGGGGCAGCCTCAGCTGCTCTGGCAATTCCTTCCCAATCTCCCATCCAGCCCTGCCCTTTGGCAGTGGGAAGCCATTCCCTGTGTCCTGTCCCTCCAGACCTCATCCCCAGTCCCTCTCCGGCTCTCCTGGAGCCCCAGTAAATCCTGCTGACCTCCTGTCCCAGAGCCCAGTTCCCTTGCCATCCTCTGCAGAGCCGAGCAAAGGGAAAACCACCACCTCCCTTCCTTTTTGTTCCTGCTATTTTCATGCCCTTTCAATCCATTCCTTTTCCAGGCCACTGACCCAGCACACTCTGTTTGTGCTGGCACCAACTCCAGCTCCGAAAGGGCTTTTCCACCCGATCTGGGGAAAAGAGAAAACACCCACAGGCTTTTCTCATCCTTCTTTCCATTTATTTATTGATTAATTGCCTTCTTCTCCCTCTCCAGCTGCTGCAGCCCTGATCCCAGCTCAGTACAAGTTGTCCCTGGTGTGCTCCATGATGACCTTCAGGGCCAGCCAGGTCTCCTCGGCGGTGGGAACGATCTGCTTGGCGGGCAGCAGGAACCCGTAACGCCCCGTGTCCCTCAGCTCGAAGGTGAAGGAATATTTAATCCCCTGGTTGTAGGTCCAGTCAATGGTTGCTCCACTGGCTCTGTCTGAGGGAGAAAAAAACGGAGGGGGATTTGAAGCCTTGATGGCTTTTTATGGGAATTCCATGGGATGTTTGGCTGGTGTGAGGGATGGTTTTGGGATTTGGGGGTTTTGGGGCTGCCCCAGCACTTACAGATGGTGGTGATGATGCTGCCATACGTGAACTTGGTGCCATACAGGGAGGACAGAGCTGCCACGGCCTTGGCAGAAACCTCATGCTGGGAATACAGGGAAGGGGGAAAAATGAGCCAAAGAAAGGAAAACCTTTGAGATATACCTATTTTCTGGGTGCTGAAGCTCTTCCCAACTTCCCAATGGATGCAAGACAGAGATGGCTCCTCCTTGGAGCAGCAGAAGAGCTCCACCC
Organism: Illadopsis cleaveri; assembly: GCA_013399915.1. NCBI lineage: Eukaryota > Metazoa > Chordata > Aves > Passeriformes > Timaliidae > Illadopsis > Illadopsis cleaveri. The sequence goes on from VXBB01001723.1 coordinate 5,791, forward strand.
CATCCCAACCCCTCGAACCACAGGTTCCTCACCAGTTCCTGCTGGTCAGGTGCCGGAGTCTCGGTGTAGCCATAGGGATAGAGCAGGAGCTGGGAATAGCTGTGGATGGAGATGAAAGCCTTGATGTTTCCATGGCTCTTCACAAAGTCCACGATGGATTTCACCTCGGGCTCTGAGTTGGGGTAGGGTCCATGGTACGTCTCCGTGCAGGGGTTTCCGCTGGCTCCAGCCTCTGTGGAGAAGAGGACGGTGAGAACACAGTGGGAATTTGGGAGCTTCCAAGCTCAAGAGGTTTTCCCACCCCTCAGCTGCTTGGTGGTGATCAAGGAATGCTCCTGGAGCTCCTCTTAGAGATTTGTATGGTGACTCTCATTTGTCATCAAAGCCCTGGTGGAACCCAAACCCTCAGCTCTGCCATGGAGACCAAATCCCACCTCTTCTCCAGGGGACATCAATGGATCTTTGAGCCAGAAACAGCTTTGGAGCCTCCAGCTGGAGAGTGGAAATGTTCCACAGGGGCAAGGGGATGGCTCTGACCTCCAAAAGCTGCATCCCAGTTGCGGTTGGGGTCCACTCCAACACAGATGGAGCCCGAGTGCTTGGACCTGGTCTTGCGCCACATGCGGTTCTGGAAGGGCAGAGCCACCTCAGCTGGTGCCCAGGGCTGGAGCTCCACAGCTTGTGGTGCTTCCCATCCCATGGAAATGTGGATGAGGAGGCTTTGCCCTCTCAGGGATGTGCAACACCCCAAATCCTGCTCCCCAGCCCCACCCAGCATGGCTGTGGGAACCAGGGAGAGGAAACCTTGGAAACCAGGGCAGTACCTTGGTGTGGGTGAAGACAAAGCCATCTGGGTTGGTGACAATCTCCAGGAAGATGTCCATCGTCTCCAGGATGGAGGCCACACCTTCGTTATTCGCATGATCCTGGACAATCTAGAGAAGATGGAGGTTTGGGGCTCCCTGTCCTCCCTGTGGGATCACCCACCTGGATCCCACAGCTCCTGAGGACCGTGTGGTCCTTTTGGGATGTGTCAGTACCTTCTTGGCAAACCAGACACCGCTGGCCTGTGTCACCCACTCGCGGGAGTGGATCCCGGTGTCGATCCAGATGGCTGGGCGGTTCGTGCCCCCTGTGCTGAACTGGGAGAGCAGAGAGGAGGGGTTGGCTTTGTCCCTGTCACCCCTTTCCCCTCTGGATCACAATCCCCAAATCCTCACCTTGAGCACGTAGAGGGGACGGTCCTCGGTCGAGCGGCCGATCTCCAGCTTGCTCACCAGGTTGGGGTTCTCGGCCACCAGCAGGTCCATCCAACTGTAGATCTGGGAACAAGGGATGTGGGGGTCACTCCCAGCTCACCCTCCTGCCCAAGAGCAAACTTTTTTCCCCAAAATGCCTCAAATTTTGTGCTTTCTCACCTCATCTAAGGTGTGGTAGGACGCGTAGTTGAAGGTGTTGGTGTCGAGCGGCAGCTGGCGGCTGCTGCGGAGCATCTCCTTCTGCTCTTCATCCAGCAGGGCCTGTGGGACACGGGGAGGGATGAGCCTCATTCCCACTGGATGGGATCCCACCTTTCCTCTGCCTCCCCACTGACCTGCACATCCTCGATCATGATGGAATAGGAGACCCCACTGGCCTCCAGGTGGGCTTTGACCGCCTGCAGGCTGGGGAAAGGCACGCGGATGTCGACGGGGAGTCCGAGCCCACGGGGAGCCAGCCAGAAATCCAGCTGGATAGGGAAAAATGGAGATAAGGGGTCAGATCCTGCCTCAGGGTGCATCCCCCAGCACCAACCTCTTGCTTTTCAAGTCTTGGTTCCCATAATCCCACATCCAACCCCATCCTTGCTTTGCTTGGGGGATGTAAAACAAAGGCCATGGGCTGGGGTGTGTCCCCAGAATCCACCTCCACCCCCAATACCTGCAGATGCTCCAGGTCCTGCAGCTCCTGCACCTTCTGCAGCTCCTCATCGCTCTGAGGGACGACACGCAGCACCTGGTGCCTGTGGGATCAGGGGATGCTCGGGGTGTGGGACAAGCTTCAGCCCCGTTAGTCCGGCCTAACCCCACCCCATCTGTCCTCACCATTCCCAGGGTTTCCCCTGAGCCTTTTCCCTGTGCTCCCTCAGGGCTGAACCAGCTCCACCCATCCCAGTGCCACCGTCCCCATCCCGGCCCCCCTACCCAACAAAGGTCTCGGTGCAGGTGGCCACTGCCACCAGGGCAGCCAGGAGCACAGAGAAGAGCCTCATGGTCAGCAGGGAGAGCTGGTCTCACATCCCAACAGTGCCCTGGGGCCTCTTAAATCCTATGGGATGGTGGCCCCAGCCCAGCCCCTCCAGCTGTTCCTTTTCCCAGAGCCCTGAGAAGGCTCTGGCTGCCACCAGCCAAGGTCAGGCCCCGCCATCCCCATCCAGGCACTCCCAGTCCTGGCCAAACCTGTCCCAGGAACCTGCTGGAGCCGTGGTGAGTCAGCTGCCAGCAAGTTGAGACCAGGAGGTGCCAAAATCCCACAGCCCCCAGCACTGGCTGAGGGGAGGGAAAGGATCAGTTTGGGTTGAGAATGTGTGAAATGCAGATTTTCACTTGGGGCTTGGTGAGCTGGATCCCTAAACCACAGCCGTGGGGAAACTGGTTTAAAATTTGGCTGAGGAAAGTGGTGTAAAGCTTGGCCGAGGTCAGAGCAGGTGACAGTTGTCCCAGGAGCCAAAAATAAACAGCAAAATCCTGGAAGCACCTTGCACCCAGCGATGGCCCTGAGGGTGCCCCATCCCCCTCCTTGCAGCCCCCTGGGAAGGGATGATGAAGCAAAGCTGCTCAAAACCCCTCAAATTTAGGGTTGGTTGCCCAAAAAACCCCATCTCCTCCCATGCTGGCTGTTGGCTCCAAAGGATGGGGACTTTGAGCCAAAGTCACGAGGGGAAAATCAACACCTGCATGGCTGGTAGTCCTTTTCCACCCTTTTTTTGGGGAGTTTAGCATGAAAAAAATGAGAGTGCCTGAAACCACTGAATCTCCATGAGGATTTATTGAGAGGAGGGAATGCTGTGGGAGCTTCTGGGGTCAGTATGGATGCTCCAGGACGTGGACCATGATGTCCAGGAGCGCCGGCCACGTCTCAGTGGCAGTGGGGATGATCTGGGAGCTGGGCAGGAGGAATCCATAGCGCCCCGAGTCCCTCAGCTCCAAGGTGAAGGAATATTTCACCCCGTTGTCATAGGCCCAGTCCACGGTGGTGCCTCCTGCCATGTCTGCAGGGAGAGGAGCCCATATGGGAACACATTCCCAAGGGATTTGCTGCGGGATGAGGGAGGGACACTCACAGATGGTGTTGGCGATGCTGCCGTAGGTGTATTTTGTCCCGAACACGGCGGCCAAGTCACTCACGGCCTTCTTGGCCAGCTCATTCTGCAAAGGAACCACCAGAAGTGGTGGGATCGAGGGGCAGCGGGATCTAGAGCCCATCATTCCTCATCCCTTCTGCACTAGGTTTTCCCAAAAACTCCTCAATTTTTGATGTTTGAGGTCCATCTCTCAACTACCCTCCAGCAGGACCCAGGTGCAGGGGTTCAACATTCGGGTTGTATCTAAGAAGAGGAGCAGGGAAGCTCCTGGGATGCTCTGCCTGACTTTGCCAGGGGGTCACAGCCCCATGTTTTGGGGCCATCTCACCATTTCCTGGTAGTCGGGTGCAGGCGCCCTCCTGTATCCGTAGGGGAAGAGCAGCATCTGGGAGTAGCTGTGGATGGAGATGACGCATTTCACGTTCCCGTGGGCGCGGATGAAATCCACGATGGCTTTCACTTCCCTCTCAGAGTGGGCATGAGGCCCATGATAGGTCTCAGAGCAGGGATTGCTGCTGGAGCCAGCACCTGGAGCAGGGGGAGGAGGAGATCCAGAGAGGATCCCCCAGGAAGGGTTTCCATCCCTGGGTTTCTCTGCTCTAGCAGAAAGTTTTGATGTTTTGAGGCACAAACAATGCCCAGCATGGGGACCTGGTGGCTGAGGTCTCACCTCCAAACCCAGCAGCCCAATTTCGGTTGGGATCCACTCCAACACAGCGGGATCCAGCGTTGACGGATCTGGTCTTGCGCCACAGGCGGTTCTAGGAGCACACAGAGAGGAGACTGGAACAGGGATGTGAATCCCAACCCCTGCCCATGATGCCCTAAGTTTGAGCTTTCATGTTTTTCAGATTCTGTGCTGCCTAGGGGTGCAGTTCTGAGCCTCATATTAAGTGCTAATAAGCTCTCTTCACAGAGCAGGGAGACAAAACAAATCTTTTCCTGCTATAGACCAAGGACAACTTTCAGGCCCAAAAGCACAAACAAGGGTGGCTGAAGGGAGGAACAAGAAAGATGAGACCTCACAACCTGAAGCTGTAATTTGACAATTAAACCCCAATATGCAAATGGACCAAAACTTATAAAAGTGTAAGACCTCGTGACCAGTCAGCCATTTTGTGGCCATTTTGTGACCATTTTGGGTTCACTTTGGGTGTAGCCCTGGTCAGGCTCTTGTCCTGCCCAAGGTATATCCTATCCTTTCAATAAGTACCTACTTTGTTCTCTAGTTCTGTGCAGTCTCTGTTCCAGGTCAGCCTTCCCAAGGCATCACCCAAGCATCTCCAGGGATCATCACCATCCCACATGGGGAGGAACATCCCTCCCCACCCAAAAACCACGGACAGCCATGGTTAGGGACAGCGCTGGGACAAGATCCCCCTGTGGTGTCCCCACACTCACAGTGCTGTGGGTGTAGGCAAAGCCATCAGGATTGCTGATAATCTCCAGGAAGATGTCCATGGTGTCCAGGATGGCCGTGACAGAGGGCTCCTGCCCGTAATCCGTGGCTATCTGTGCATGGAGAGGAGCAGGAGCTGCCCCGGTGCCCCTCAGAGACAAGGGGTGGGACAAATGCAGCGTAAGAATTGGGGTCCCATATCCCAGGTGATCCCAAGGTCACCTTGTTGGCCATCCAGACACCGGTGGCTTGGGTGATCCATTCCCGTGAGTGGATTCCGGTGTCCAGCCAGATGGCCAAACAGTTCGATCCTCCGGTGCTGAACTGTGCGGGATCACGGGACCATTGAGGTCGGAAAAACCCTTCAGGATCATGAAATCCAACCTGTGCCCCATCCCCACCCCGTCTCCAGCCCAGAGCATAGAGTGCCACCCCCAGGTGGTCCTCAGACACCTCCAGGGATGGGGAGTCCAAAACTCTCTGGGCAGTTCCAAGGCCTGACCACCTTTTCCATGAGGAAATTCCTGCTGATGTCCACCCTGAGCCTCCCCTGGCACAACTTCTCATCCTGAGGGGGGATTTTCAAGGTGAGGCTGCCCCAGGACCCACCTTCAGCACGTACAGGGGCCGGTTCTCATAGCTCTCCCCAATCTGGATCTTGCTGACAAGGTTGGGATGTTCCTCCACCAGGACATCCATCCAGTCATAGATCTGGAAAGAGGAGCTGCTGAGTCATGAGGCTCAGCCTGGGTCTCACCTTTTGGTTTTGAGGGTATCCAGCACTGGATGCAACAGGAAGAGCTTCCCCGGGGAAGATCTGGTGCTTCCTGGAGACCTGACACTTTCCTAGGGAAGACCTCATGCTTCCCTGGAGAACACGAGGTGGTTGGGGCTCTGTGTGAGCAGGGAAAGGCACACCACAAGGTTTTTGGAAAAGCAGAAGGAATGGTGAGGGAAAAAGCTCTGAGACCCTCCCCAACACCATCACAGCCCCCACCAGTCCCAAACTGGGCTCCAAGCACCCCCAAAGTGAAGCCAAAAATGTCTTTCACAGGGTGGGAGATTCCAGGAGTGGATTCCATGCTGGATGTGGAAGGTTTCCCAGTCTCCCATCTCAGCTAAAACCCCCACCAAGGAGGAGAAACGTGTCCCAGGGAGCTCTCACCTGTCACCAAGAACTCACCATGACCATCACATGGATGTGACCCCAGTGTGACCCCAGCAGGACAAAGCTCTGCAGAGAAAGGTACCTCGTCTAACGTGTGGTAGGAGGCGAAATCGAACGTCCTGGAGCTTCTCTTTACCCTCCTAGACCTCCTCATGCTTTCCTTTTCTTCATCCAATAATTCCTGTTTAGGAGGCAAAAAAAACACCACAAAAAAAACCCCAAAACAAAACAAAACAAAAAAACCCCACCCAAGATCAAAAAGGCTGGAAGGAGCAGGGTGTTGGATTTTTCTTCCATCTCTTGATTTCCAAGACTTTCTCTCAGGGCTGAGTCCAAGATTTTTTGGACTTTCTCTCAGGGTTGAGCTGCAGGAGCTCATCCTGTTCCCATCATAACCATTACCTGCAAGTCCTCAATCATGATGCTGTAGGAAAAATTATGGAAATCCAGGAGTTTTTTGATTCCTTGGAGGCTGGAGAAGGACACCCGCAGGTCCACGGGGTGGCCAGGGGTGTTGGGGTGACGCCAAAAGTCCACCTGGGAAGAAGAAGTTTAACTGAAAGGGAGAACTCAGCCTCATCCTGTGCTGGTGCTTATCCTCTGAGCTCTCCAGGGGTCTCACAGGAGTTTCCATGAAGGATGTAAAAAAGGTTTTTTGACAAATTTTGGGCCATAGATGGATATCTGGATAGGGACCTACAGAAATGTTTCAGCCCAAGTTGTCTGAGTGTTTGTGGAATGTTCCCAGTTCACCCAAAAGAGGANTTGGGCCACAGATGGATGTCTGGATAGGGACCTACAGAAATGTTTCAGCCCAAGTTGTCTGAGTGTTTGTGGAATGTTCCCAGTTCACCCAAAAGAGGAGCTCTGAGCTCAAGGAGCCCTTGGTTAAATTCATATTTATATGGTTCTGAATGATATCTCCAAAATGGGGAGGAAAAAGGATGGGATGGCAAAAGAAGGAGGGAGCCCTGGATTTAGCAGGGTCTGTGACCAGGAGGGTGCTCAGGACCCCTCAGAGCTCACCTGCAGCTCCTCCTGCTCCCCCAGCACTCTGAGCATGGTGATCTGCTCCTCACTCCTGGCCATGATGCGCAGGACCTGGTCCCTGCAGGGAGGCAGAGGGGTCACAGGGAGGGGACTCTGGGCTGGGGGGAGGCTGGGGAAGCTCCACACCGGCTCAGAGGGTTGGAAAATGCATCAGTTGTTGGTGTTGAGAGAAAAAAATGCAGGTTCAGAGCAGCCATGATGGGGAAAGAGCAAGTGCTGGGGAGCCTGAGATGATCTCCAGCACTGTTTGATCAGCTCCCAAGGTTTTGGGGAATGTCTCACATGGGTATGTTCTATATCTATGGGTGTATTCCCTAGCAGAGGTTCCAATCCAGCCTGGCTGTGCTTCCCAAGGACAGGCACAGCCCCTGGAGAGGAGGAAATATTCTGTGGGAGAGAGGTTTTCTCACCTCAAATCAATCCTTTACCTCCAACCTCTCCTGTTGGGCAGTGCTTAAAGCCCCTCCCAAAATGACACAAAATTCCTTCACCTTTCCCCTTTCATACCTTTCCTCCTCTTATATCCTCATTTATCAGTTTAACCCCAGGGTGATAACAATTTCCATTTGCCCCTTCTGTGCCCGGGGGACTCAGGCAGGCATTAAATCCTTGGGGATTTTTCCAAATCAGGGAGCAGCCCTGACATTCCCTGGACAGTCTTGGCTTGCAGCTGCTCAGATCCCTGCCTGGAGGAGAGTGATGGGATCCTGGATGGATCCCTCAACCACAGCAGGGAGGAAGGAGGAAGGAAGGAGAAGGAAGGAGGAAGGCAGGAAAGCAGGAAGGGAGGGAGGAAGGCAGGAAAGGAGGGAGGAAGGTGGGTCGGTCACGCCACAGAATATCCTGAGCTGGAAGGGGGATCAAATCCAACTTCAGGCTCTGCCCAGACACCCCAACCGTCCCACCCTGTCCTTGAGAGCATTGTCCAAACACTGCTGGAGTTCTGGCAGTCTGGGGAATGTGACCATTCCCTGGGGAGCCTGGGCAGTGCCCAGCATCCTCTGGATGAGGAACCTTTCCTGATATCCAACCTAACCCACCCTGGCACAACTCCAGCTGTTCCCTCAGTCCTGTCCCTGGTCAGGAGAGCTCTGGCTCCAGCTCATGGGATGTCCAGCATCCTGGGGTTACAATTTTATGGATAGGTTTTCCCTACTCTGA
>VXBB01001723.1:13922-29195 GCA_013399915.1 Illadopsis cleaveri
GGATAGCTTGTCCCTGCTCTTAACACAGGATTCCCCCTTTCTCTACAAGTTACTTCTCATTGCCAGTCCATTCATTCAGGCCTTTCTGGAAATGGGTTGGAGGCTTTGGGAATTTTGGGTTATCCTGACACCCCCCCACTACATTCCATGCCCCCTTCTCAGCCTCATTCCTGCATTGGACTGTGCTGTTCTTATCTCCAGGAGCTGCAACCAACCGGGATGTTTGTCCTGGAAATGTGCTGCCCTCCCTCCACAGGGCCCCTTCTCCAGCCACATCTTGTTCTTTCCCATGGCGTGTTATTGCCAGAAATCTTTGGTTATTCCCAGCAATCCTTGGCTGTTATTCCCAGCAATCCTTGGCTGTTATTCCCAGCAATCCTTGGGTTTTATTCCTGACAATCCTTGGATGGCTCCACAGCTGTTGTGTTTCAGCCGTACACATCATCCCCTGATCCTCTGGGATTCTGGCAAAGCTTGGAGTGATGCCTTCAGGGTTCAACATTCCCTAATTTCTACCTGCTGCATGCCCCAAACCTGGGGTGAAACCAAATCTTTCCTAGTTGGGAAAAAACCCAACTAGGATTGGATTTCCATCCTTTGGGATGTCACCCTTCTGGCTGACCCTGAAGGAGAGTGGTGGGGATGAGCCTCTCTCACCTGGATCCCCATCCCAGCCGTGGTGTCCCACCACCCCCTGCTCTGGCAGGACTCACCCCACGAAGAGCTGCTCAGTGCTGGTGACCCCCAGAAGGGCAAGGAAGACCAGGAGGGTCTCCATGGTGGGTGGGAGCAGATCCACAGCCCCAAGGACTGACAGAATCCTCTTGGTGGTCGGGGTCCCTCCTGGAGCTCCTCACCACTGTCCCCGCGGCGTCGGCAGGGACAAACAGAGCAGGCAGGCAGGAAGGACTCCCTCGAGCCCAAATGTTTGCTTTATTTGGCAAAGTCAACACGAGAGCTGCCAAATTAGGGAGGATCTGATAACGTCTCCCTCGGTGAGCGTGTCCTGGATGAGTGTCTGTGCTCCCAGCTCGGAGCTGCCGTGGGCACGGGCGGCTCCCAACCCACGGGCGTGGGACTGTGGGGACGGCGTGGTCACAGGAGCCCCAAAACCACCAGGAAACAGCTCTTTGTTCCCATCCATTTCTTCATGACACATTGCTATGAGTAAGTCAATCATCATTATGATTAGTAATGCGTGTGTAATGACAAGCTACTACAAAGTTACTTGCAGAAAAAGCAAGCATTTAAATGTGGACTTATTTAGGATTAATTAGTTTATGCATACATGTATACACACACACAAATATATATATATAAAATGTAAAATTTATTATTCAAATTATTCATCAAACCATTCCCAGGAGAGTGAGGCCACTTGATGGTGGATAAAATGAAATCTCACTTCAAAGCTGATGGAAGTCGTGGAGCTCAGAGGTGCACAAGGACGTTCACCTGGGCTAATACTCAGAAAGAAAGGCTCATTTTTGGGTAGAAAATGAATTATTTTTATGTTTTCGGTGTAAGCAGTGGCTCTGGAGCAGCTGTCACCGACCGGGGCTATCCCAGGAGGTCAGTTTGTCAGAGGTGTCTTTGTTCCCCAGTTAAAGCAGTGCCTTTGTTCCACAGGTTACAGCAGGGCCTTTGTTGGGCCTTATCTGTGCTGCCCCTGAGCTCCCACCGCGCTTGTCAGGGATGCTCCAGGTTCCTGGGCTGTGTTCCCAGGCTGGCAGGCACCTCCCAGGACAGGTTTGTACAGCTGACATCCCCTGTCCATGTTTTTCTCCATTAAATTCAGGGGGTTCTGGCTGCACCAGGGCAGGAGGTGCCATGGGGAAGGTGCCAGGCTCTGTTGAGGCTTTGTGGCACAGAACTCTTGGTGACGTGGTTCCAGGATCCTCCTCGAGCCAGGATCATGGGGTGGTCAGGGTGGGAAGGGACCAGGGGAGGTCTGTATCCAACGCCTGGATGAAGCATGGTCAGCTCTGGGGACCCACCAGATCCCTCTTCATTGGATCTTGGAGCCTCCACGAGGCCCAAGAGTGGAGGCATGGCCCCACTGGCACGGGCTCCTGTTGCTTCTCCTCCTGGTGAAAAGCATTTCCTGGTGTCCCTCCTGGCTCTCCCTCATTCCAGTCTCTCCCATCACTCTCTGTGCTGAAGAGCTTGGCTCTGTTTCCTCAATAATCTCCTTCCTTGGGATGGGAAGGTCCCTGTTAGGTCCCCCCACCCCACACCTGTGTCATCTCCAGCCCATCTCCCCTCATCCCATGGCACACACCCTCCTGTTCCTCTGGGTGGCATCCACTGCTCTGACTCCAGATCTCTCTGGAGTCAGGGTTCCAGACCTGGATGAGCTCTCCTCACACCAGGCACTTGAAGAGGAGGGAGGGGACAGGAGGCCTCAAGCCTTGGACGGTTGGAATGAGCTTCCAAGCCAGCACAAGGTCACAGTTCCACATTCCCAACCCAGGCTCCTCAGGTTCTGCTGTTCCTGCTCTGGAGACAAGAGCTTGTCCAGGTCCAACTGTGTGCCCTGTCCCTGGGATTTGCCATTAGCAGTTTTTAATCACCGGGCAGGGGATGGGATTTTGGGAAGCTGAGTCAGTTTGGGAAGCAGGTGCCACTGGATAAGGCCATGAGCAGAGGGGCCAGGGCCACGTGGGTAGCACTGACTGCCCTAAGCATGGGTTTGCTTTCCAAAACAGCTGCTTTTAACCCAAATCCAGCCCCCTGGGGTACTTCCAGCTGCCTCAGCTGCACCTTCCCCTTTCCCTTCCAGCAGCTCCATGCCCTGAGTCCGCAGGGTTTTATCAGCCACATCAGCACTGTTTGCTCTCCTGCCAGGCTCCCAAGGGTGAGTAACTCACCAGCTGCTGGGGGGTCACAAGACACCAGGACAAACCTGTTAGACTCAATAATCACCACAGCAGCAGCAGCAGCCACCGCTAATCGTTGATCCTTCGGGGCCTCATGAGCTCTCTGCTCTTAATCCTCGAGAAATCTGCAGGATGAACAGTGGGACGAGGGGCTCCTGAGGGACTAGGTGCTGGGTCAGGGGAAGTGTTCTCCCATCTCCATCTTCCCTCCAACCACAGCCATTGGGAGCGTGTGGGAGGTAGAAAAGGGGCAGCCAAATATATGGGGACGGTGGTTGAGGGCCTGGCAGGGTCCTGAGGCTCGTTAAGGGAAATTAAATGCCTTTAATCAGTTCCATAGCCTGGATTATGCTGGTTAACACCAGGGCCTCTGGACCAGCCCCTTCAGCCTGAAGATGGGAAGGCTCCAGGGAGAGCTCAGAGCCCCTGCCAGGGCCTAAAGAGGCTCCAGGAGAGCTGCAGAGGGACTGGGGACAAGGCCTGCAGGGACAGGACACAGGGAATGGCTTCCCACTGCCACAGGGCAGGGCTGGATGGGATCTTGGCAAGGAATTCCTGCCTGGGCTGGAATTGCCAGAGCAGCTGTGGCTGCCCCTGGATCCCTGGAATGTCCAAGGCCAGGTTGGACAGAGCTTGGAGCAGCCTGGGACAGTGGAAGGTGTCCCTGCCGTGGCACTGGATGTGTGGGCAGGGAGAGTTGTGTCCCAAAATCTCCCCAGGGACATGTCACACACAAGGAACAGGACACTTGTCAAACACCATGGGGGAAAAGCGCAGGGGGTTTATTCAGCCATTGTTATCATTGCAGCCACCATGGCACAGTGAGGATTGATGAGCTGGTGCTGCAGAGAGCTGACTGCCAGCCCAGCTCTCAGGCAGACTTGTCCCTCACGTGCTCCATGATCCTTTTCAGGCCCAGCCAGGTCTCCTTGGCAGCTGGGATGATTTGGTTGGCGGGCAGCAGGAACCCGTAGCGCCCCGTGTCCCTCAGCTCGAAGGCAAAGGAATATTTGATCCCATTGTCATAGCTCCAGTCAATGCTGCCTCCACTGGCTTGGTCTGCAAGGGAAAGAGAGATGATCCAGAGGGGTGAGCAGAGGAATTCTGTTGTCCTGCTGTTTGTATTCTGGGGGACAAGGGTGAGGTTTGGCTGGGAACGCTCCGGTGCAAGGTGTGACTGATGGTGTCACTGCACAGGAGCATTGTGGCTTCCACGAGGGACAGACCCTGTGGGGAGGACAGGGATTGGTGTCCTGGCACAGCCCCTAAAAGCTCTGAGTGCCCAAATACTCACAGATGGTGTTGCAAATGGTGCCCACTTGAAAGGTGGTGCCATAGAGGGAACGGATGGAACTGGCAGCAGCTCTTCCCAGAGATTCCTGGAGGGGAGAAGATGAAGGGAAAGTCAGGAAACAGCCACACTTCCTGAGATTAAATATTGGGATTTCACCAGAAATCTCCAAACTGCTTTGGAGAAGATTTACACCAAGAGCAGTCACAGCTTCCACAGCATTTCTGGGAGGTGCCACTGCAGGTGAGTTAACATCCAGCAGGGTCTGTAAGTGTTCATCCAGTGTTTCTTTCACTGGCTTGTCAAGGGAAGGCTCAACAGATACTAGAAATTCCCAAAGCAGTTGGGATCTTCCAATACTCCAAGGTCAACTTTGTGCTCACTTCAACTGCATAATGGGGGTTGGATGGAAAACAGAGCTGGGTTCTTTGTGGAGGAGGGAAAAAGGCAACAAATTGCCACAGGGAAATTGCATTTAGGTATTTGGACCAAATAAAATCCCCATGAGATGAGGAAAACTTTGGGATGAGCTTGAGTGGAATTCTTCTTTAGAAATATCAAAACAAATTAAAACAATTAATCCAAACTCAGACTGAAATTGGCTCTGACTCCAAAGTCCTTTTAGCACAGGGTTAGAGCAGAGACCTCCAGGGGTCTTTCCCATTGGAATTATGGTTGTGAGATCCACATTGCCCCAGAGATTTTATCCCAGCTGCAATGCTGTTGTTGAGGAGGAGTATGGAAAGTACAGACAGGCAGCTGGACAGAAGAGAAGAAGGTAAAGCCAAGTCCTTGTGTCTCACCAGCTCAGCAAAATCATCTGGCCTGGTGCATTTGTATCCATAGGGATACATCAGGAGCTGGGAATAACTGTGGAGGGTCAGGAAGGCCTTGAAGTTCCCATGATTCTTGATGAAGTCCACAACAGATTTCACTTCCACCTCGGAGTTGGCACTGGGCCCGTGGTAGGAGTCAGAGCAGGGTTTGTTACTGGCTCCAGGACCTGGTGGTGCAAGGAGGGAACAAAGCTGTGAGCAGTGGAATTCTTGGGAGGTCAGGGCAGACCCACACAAAGCTGGGCTTTCCTGCAGCCAAAGCAAGGCCTTAAATGCTGATAAATGCTCAAACAGCAGTGGCAGAGTTCAGTGAATGTTCAAGGGATGTGCTTTCAGATGATGCAACCTGGAACAGGTTGCCCAGAAACCCAGGAATCCACATTCCTGGGGCTGTTCTGTGGTTGGATGGGGCTTGGAACAACCTGTGATAATGGAAGGTCTCTTTTCCTGTGGCAGAGGGTGGAACTAAATAATATTTTGGGTCCTTCCAGCCCAAACCATTCTGTGATTCCATGATTCCATAATTCCATGATCCTGCCACATCCTGTGCTCAGGGTGATTAATCCCCTTTATAAAGGCAACTGCTGGTTCTGTGCAACAGGATCCAGAATCCAGAAGCTTCATCCCTACCTCCAAAACCTGCATCCCAGTTCCTGTTGGGATCAACTCCCACACAGATGCTGCCGGGAATCTTGGAGCGGGTTTTCCTCCACATGCGATTCTACAAGAGAGAAATGCTTCAAAAGGGAGCAAATCTGGGTGCTGGCACCAAAACTGCTCCCCAGGAAGAGCTGCCATCCATGAGGGATTGATCCTAGGCATGATCCCAAGAGTATTTTGGACTGGCAAGATGGGCCAAAGGTCAAAAATCAAATCTATTTACTAAACCCCGGGTATTTACAGGGGGTTAGGACGGATTAGACAAGCAATGAGGATCTTTGTTTGCCCAACTCTTTGGTAACTCCCCTCACAGCATTAAGACTTTCAGAGCCCACTTCCCTCATGTTGATTATTTCCTTGCAAGAGCCAGGAATCCCACTGAGCTCAGACAGAGAGCTGACCCACCGAGGTGTGAGTGTACACAAATCCATCAGGGTTGGCCACTGGCAGCAGGAAAAGATCCATCTTGTCCAGCAGGGAGGTGATGGAAGCATCTGTTCCATAGTCAGAGGCAATCTAGGCAGAGAGAGAGCACACCCTGCTTAGCAGAGTAATTCCTTCCCAAATGTTCATTCCCTCATTGTTTGGGACAGAGGAAAGGCTGGATTTTGGGGCAGGGAAACAAGGAACATCCATTGTCTGCTGGCTGTAACTGTTCCTTGTTACACATGGAGTGAGCAGTGAATCTGTTTTATTATTTTATTCCAAAAACAGGAGGTCTTTAGAATAAAATGGAAGAGGACCACAAAATTTTCTCCTCTCTGTCCCAGAGGACAGGCCAAGGCTGGCACTAAGACTGAGATGGAATAGCCAGGTTGGGAATTCTCAGCTGTGCTGCACTGACAGAGCCCAAGGAGATTTTGGATTGAACTGTTGGGCACAGAGTGGCTCTTGGGGATGGTTCTGCGCAGTGCCAGGAGTTGGACTCTACAATCCTCTGGGTCCCTTCCAGCTCAGCTTATTCTGTGATCCTGTGACTTCTCTGGTGGCTCAGTCATTTCCAGCAGGATTTAAATCCTCATTTTATAGAGAGCTGGAGGTCTGGGCATTTTGTGGAAGGAAACCAACCCCACTGCATTCTTCTGGGTGAGCAGGGCAAAGCAGCAAAATAACCTCAAAGCTTTTGGTGATTTGTGTAACAATTTCACCTGAACCACAACATTTTCTCTGCCTAAACTCAGCTGTTCTAACAAGACAGAGCTTTCCAATTCCAGGTCAAGGCAGCCACCACACCCTCAGGGAGTCAGCTGCTTTTGGGGGAGGCGAATTAACTGAACACACAGAGGGGTGACATCCTCTGAAACACCAGGAAACATTCCCAAGACAAGCCAAAAGGTGAAGGGCAGCTGCAGGAACCTTGTTGGCGATCCACAGGGCGCTGGCCTGGGTGACCCACTCGCGGGAATGGATGCCGGCGTCGAGCCAGATGGCCGGGCGGTTGGAGCCTCCGGTGCTGAACTGGGAAATCAAACAGGAGCAGTTCAAACTCTGACACCTCTCAGTCAAGGACATCCCATAATAATAGATTGGGGGTGCTCTGGGCTGTGTTGTCTGCCTTTCCTCCCCGTGGACACATCCCGCGATATTTGTCGTACCTTCAGGACGTACATAGGACGCTTCTCGTAGGATTCCCCGATCTGGATCTTTTCCACGAAGCTGTACTCAGATGCAAGGTGGTCCAGCTCTTCATTGATCTGAAATGAAAGGTCATGAGGACATTCAATATCATATTTATGTGTTCTACCAATTCCTTCCAGAGAATCATGGGCTGATTCAGGTTGGAAAGCCCATCTCATTCCACCCCCCTGCCACTACCCCAGGTTGCTCCAACCTGGCCTTGGACACTCCCAAGGATGGGGAAGCCACAGCTTTTCTAGGCAAAAAGTTTGTTATTTCCCAATTTCAAGATCCTTTTATTTCTCTTTCTTTTGAAGGATGGGTTTTGACAGAGTCTGCAGGAGAATTTACGGAATTTTGATCCAACACTGTCGGGACAGCGCTGGCTGATTGTTCTAAGCACAAAATTAATACTGAAAACAACAAACCCATGTGCCAGAAAAAGCTGAAGGACGTTTTAGATCCTAATATAGGATGTTGAATTGAAGACAGAGTGGAAAAAGACCAGAAAAAATCAGAATACTCTTCCCCTGAGGTACTCACATCATCCAGAGTGTGGTAAGTACCAAAGTCGAAGGTGCTGCTGCGCTGCCTTTGGGCACTCTCGGCCATGTCTTGCTGTTCTTTATCCAGAACATCCTAAAATAACATTCAAATGGTGAGAAGTGTCTGCTTCACTTGCTAGAAGACAGAGAAATGAAAAGGCAGTGAGTCAATGATGGTTTAGATGCCTTTTGGGGATTACTGTTCATGAGGAAATGTCAGATTAGTCCCCAAATGAGTGATTTTCATCCATAACTACTCTCAGCAGAGTTTAGTGAATGATGAGTAACTTCAGTGTTGGGATTCCCAAATGTCTGGGGCCACAAGTCCATGTGGAATTCCTCAGGGGTTGGCAGAAGAGCCCTGTGGAGTTTATTGATGTCCCTACTCAGAGAACACCAACAGCAATCCATGGATTGTCTTTGAGGAATAATCCACAACCTACAAAAACAAGGGGAGGATCCCACGGAAAACAGAGTGCGGAAAAGTGGGAGCGAGGCCAAATTGTGAATCAGTGTTCCCAAAAGATGTAAGACAGAAGTGCCAGTGGCACTGCCCACCTGCAGGTCTTCAATCAGGATGGAATATTCAATCCCCTGGGATTCCAAGAAGGCTTTCACTGACTGGACACTGGCAGCAGGAATTCTCACATCCACGGGCAGGGCAGGGGCAGAGGGGTTGATCCAGAAATCCAGCTGGAGAGGGAAAGGAAAATGGATTTGGTTTGGGGAAGGCATCCTGCAAACAGCTCTTGCAGAGTTTTAGAATTGCTGATTTCAGCCCCTGCAGAGAGGAGCCCTGCAATGTTTCCTTCTCTGTGGCCTTACCACAATCTTGTATCAGTTCTTGTGATAAACTCAGTAAAATAACAAAACCAAGGGGCTTGAGTCAGTTTCTTCATTGAATGCTAGGCTTTGGTTATAAAAACAAGAGGAAATTTTAGTCGTCTCTGATGATTATTTTATTATTCTCCCTTGTACTAGGAATAATTTCAAGAAGAACTCCATATTCTAGTCTTAGGTAACATGAAACCCATCATTTTAATTTCTCCTTTTATCTCTCCTTTGGTAGGACTTTTCTAAATTTTCATTTCTAAATTATTCATATAATATTTTTTAAGCCAGTGATTTTAAAAAGTGACATTAAAAATGCTCACCAATGTCAACAAGAACAGGAATAATCTGGAATTTTACAGTGTGTTTGCCTGTTTCAGTACAGTATAGACCAGCTAATAAATTCCTCCCATAACTCTGGGAGACAAAACTTTGCCATTCCTACAGGAAAAACAAGTTTTTCGACACTGAGATCAAGATCTAACAATTCAAATATGCTGTAAACCCAGTCGGAAAAAAACCATAAGTTTTGGCCCTCCTGAACACTGAGCTGGTATTCGAACTTGCAGGTCAAATTTAAAGTGCTGAGAGAGAGTAAATTTATTTATGGCAGCTGCCCCAGGGTGATGGGAACCTTCCAAATGACATCCTGATTGACACCCTGACCCTTGTGAACGAGATGCAAATCCTGCCCCGTGTGAAATGTCCCAAAATGTGTCTGTGGCCGTCACCCACCTCCAGGTGTTCCAGCGATTCCAAAAGCTGCAGCTGCTTGACGTCCTCCTCATTTTTGGTCTTGATTCGGAGAACCTGGTGCCTGCAATAAATCAGAGTCTTCAGAACCAGCCTCAGAATGGGGCCGGGTGAACTGGTTTGTTCCTGGGATCGTTAATTCAGCGTTAATAGCGTGTTAATCGCTCCTTTAATTTGGTGTCACACGAGAGTTCAACCAACAACCCGCACCTTCCTCCTAAACCAGACAACGTGGGTGAGTTTTAAATCACCAGGGTGGATCCATCCATCGGTTACTTTTGGGCAGCAACTTGTGAGGAAAGAAATGTTGAGTCGGGGAAGGATCAAAAGTTTGGGGAGCAAACGCTACACGTGGGTTTTGTTTCACCTTCCTGCGGTTTAGTCAGAGGTGTTGTCAGACACCAGCAGAGGGTGGCTCGCACCATTCCAGGAGGGATGAATCAGCCTCTGGAATTGCCTCACTCCACCGGCTGGGCTGATAAACCCAACAGCTGAGAGCTCAGCCCAAGAACTGCACAACTGGAAACTTTTGTAAGATGGAAATGAGGTTAAAAAGGTCTCAGCACACGAGTTCAGTCGTGTGTGTGTTTTATTTACAGCGAGAAGGGACTCGTTTACATCACGTTTACACCACGTTTACACCAGGATCCTGTCCTGGGCCAGCAGGGGGATTTTGTTGAACCGAATTAAATCAGCTCTGAAGGTACTTTTCCACATTAATAATTTATTACTGCATTCTCCATTGCCATAAGCTTTATCTCAGGATTGGATTCTGCCGTGAATCAACCACAACTGCTGAGGAATGGATTCACAAGAATTCAGTTCAGGATTAAATGGTCAAAATAGCCCCTCATGGCTTTACAAATCCCTGAGTTTTGGGACATTCTATATATATATATATATTTAAATTATTCTTAATCCTTAAACCTTCATACACAGATTTGTTCACTGGAATCTAGCGCTCTCTTACTGCACCTCAGGATTTATTCAGTAGGATTTTATAATCTTTAATTATTAAGGCTCTTCCACGGTCTGTGAGGAAATACCCCACGGGATAATTTTTGCAATGCAACATAAAGACAAAACTTTAGAATGTAGCGGTTGAAAATCAGGATTTGAAATGCTTAGAAAGGAAGAAAGAAAGGAAAGGAAAAGAAGAGGAAGAAGAAAGGGAAAGTGGTGAAATTTCTGATCTCAGGGCAGGTTCTGATCTGAGGTCCTTCAGCTCTGCTTTTGCAATGAGGTTCAGCTCAAGCCAAAACCAAGCCTTGGATGAACAGGAATTGAGGATCTCAACTCCACAGCTGGACCCTTCTCCTTAGAAAACCCAAAGGAAAGTAAAGAAAGGTTCCCTCAAACACCAGAGCAGCACAGCAGCAAGAGCAATCAGCCACAAAAACCCCAAAAATGTGCCCCAAGCAGATTTGGTGAAGCTGAAAAACAACAAGCAGACACCAGCCCTAAATGAAAGGTTTTCCTCGAAAGTGTCACTCACCCAACGAAGGTTTCCAGGCACAGGGAAGCCCCGATGAGGGCGCCGAAGATCAAAATCAGCTTCATGTTTGCTGCAAGTCCAGCTGGGCCAAGCTGGCAAAGGGGAATTTATAGAGAGCTTTATTTTTCAGATCAAACACATCTGATAGAACCTATCACTCCATGTGATCAGGTTCTCACATTTATCAGAGCCTTCAAGGTAACCAGCAGGCAGGAGGTCGATTTCACCTCCAAAAAAAACCCCAAAATAATTTTCCACTGACACATCCAAACGGGGGGAGGAGCCGGTCCCAAAGCTCCGACCACAAAAATGTGTGTGTCCTTTCACATGTTTTTCAGGGCAGAGGAAAACAGGGACAGACTGAATCCATCCCAGCTCTCTCTGGGGGTCAGGAGCTCTGCCAGCCCACTCGTGGTCCTGGGGATTTCGAGTTGTCCATTTCTTGTTCCAAAGGATATTTGGGTAGTTGTTTTCCATGTGGGAGGGCAGACTCCAGCCTGAGCTTTGGGAATAAACTCCCGTGGGAACACCCAGCTGTGGCTGTCCCATAATTGCAGGTAGGGTCACAGGGCTGCTGGATAAACTTTCTTTGGTTTTTTTTAAATTTGTTTATCGAAAAAAAAAGGTTTCTGAGGGACAGCAAGGAGCTGACCCTGCTGCCACACCTGAGGACAAGAGACAGGGGAGATGTTCAGCTGCTTGATCCACCTCAGGAGAATAAGGAAAGGAATTCCCTGGCAATTCCTAGAGGAAACTTTCATAAAGATCTCAGTTGTATCACTCAGCATTCGTCAGCACCTCCCTGAGGAGTCCCTCTCACCTCCACTCCCATCCTACTCCTCCACAGGTCTCCTGTTGCGTTCACACTTCCAAGCAAATCCTTTGTCGGATGTTTTTGGGAACAAAGGGAGCCCCGGGCAGGGATTAGTCCTGGTTTGGTCTGTAGGATTGACTCATTCTGTAACTGCTGTGTCTTGGAGGCACCAGGAAAACTGCTCAGGTCTCTGAGGTTTAACCAAACCCAGTCCCTGAAGAAAAAATCTCCACTCCCTCAACTTAAACCAAATAACAGAAATGTATCCCAAGAGACAGGAACCATCACAGGAATTTCCTGCTCCTGGAACTCTGCTGGAAGCCAATTTCCACCTGTAGCTTCCAAACTACAATATTTCATAAGGAACCAGCTGGCTGTCCACACCACCCACCACGGGTCACTCTTTGAAAACAGGAAGGAAGGATTTAATCTAGGGCAAAGTTAGAGCTTGTTTCATTACTCATGCTCCATCCCACATGGATTTAAGGGCTGCCAAGAGACCCTGCCAAACCTGACGGGGATCCAAAGTATCCCAACAAGCTCTGAGTGCCATGATCAGCATCCTCTGGGGCCTCCACCCACTGCATTTCAGGAGCTGCATCTAAATCCAAGCCTTGGACTCACTCCTCATGCCCTGAAGGGGCTGCAGGGCCCCAAGCAATGACCTCCTGCTGTACCCACAAAGTCCTAAAGGTGCTGGAGATAAACCCTGATCCACAACCCTGATCCCTGATCCTCCATGAAATTGGAGAGAATCCAGAGGAGGCCCCAGAGCTTCTCCAGGGCTGGAGCGCCTCTGCTCTGGAGCCAGGCTGGGAGAGCTGGGAATGTTCCCCTGGAGAAGGGGAGGATCCAGGGAGAGCTTCCAGAACATTCCAGGGCCTCAAGGGGCTCCAGGAGAGCTGCAGAGGGACTGGGGACAAGGCCTGCAGGGACAGGACACAGGGAATGGCTTCCCACTGCCACAGGGCAGGGCTGGATGGGATCTTGGGAAGGAATTCCTGGCTGGGCTGGAATTGCCAGAGCAGCTGTGGCTGCCCCTGGATCCCTGGAATGTCCAAGGCCAGGTTGGACATTGGGGTTGGGGGCAGCCTGGGACAGTGGAAGGGTTGGAACTAGGCAGACTTTGAGGTTCCTTCCCACCCAAACCATTCTGGGATTTGAAGAGGCTGCAAACATCCTCATTGCTGATCCCAGGGTCCAAAAGGGGAGCAGCAGCAGGGAGGCAAAGGTGACACAGCAAGGCAAAGGTGGGAGAAGGGACCTCACCACAAGCAGCAGAGCCCCACAGGTTCCAACCAAGAGGAGCAGAGCAGGTCTGGTGGCACTGACCAGGTCCAGGTCCTCAGACAGCTCCCAGGGCAGCTCCAGAGGCAGGATGTCACCAAGCACAGCTCCAAGTCCCTCCCTGAACCCACTGCAGCTCGAACAAACCCCAAAAACAATTTGGCTCAGTGAAATGCAGCTCCCAGAGCCCGGGGCGGGTGGAGGGTGTGTGGGTGAGCCCAGCCAGGGCAGGCAGGGCTGTCCTGCAGCGTGGGCAGGGTGGGACGTGCTCTCCACACACCCCTGGAGAGGTTGTGGTGTCACTCTGTGAGTCAGGAACACTCTGGTGACACCTCAGAGAGTGACAGGTTAAATCAATCTCGGCCAAGCAAACACTCTCCTCCCTAAAATCACGGTATTGATACAAATTTTCCCTTGTGCTGTCATTGAGAGAGGCCAGAATGGATACAAGCCCCCAACAACAACTAGAAAAATCTCAAAAATCATTACATTTTAGTGGGATCAGTCCATTTTTGTAAAATCCAGACCCTTTGTTGTTGCTGCCTCAAATGATGCAAACCAAGGTCCAGTGCTGTAGCCTCTCCCATCATTTTTAGGGAAAAAAATCCCAGAAACTTTTCACCTTTGGAGAGAAATATTTCACTAACGTGGCAAAGGGCTCCACTGTCAACTCATCTCATGGATAATCAGAGTTAATTGACTATAACGCCAATTTATTTTGGATTACTGATGGGTGAATTATTATTTCTGTAAATAATAGACTGCTTCCATGTCCCCAATCCACATTGGAAATGCCCAGGATAAAGGATGAGTAGGGATTTCAGTATGTGGTTTACCACTTGTACACTTAGAATTAATTTTAGAAGCAGAACCCATATTTTTGATGCTTCTGGAAAATCTGCAGCTTTATGTCAGTGTAATCACCCTGGCTGCAACGGAGCTATGTATTTCCAACTCAGTTTTCCTTAAATTAGGAAATCAAGACTTTCAAATTTGGAGGGTTAGCCTCACACACACAACCCTTTCCATTTACAGCATTTCACAGCAGAAATATGAAGTTAAACCTGTACAAAAATTTGAAGTCATGCATGTGTTGGCAATGATATAAACTTTCCTAACTCCTTTTTAATTGGTCATTTTAATTATGAGCAGCAGCTTTTTTAAACAGCACTAGTAAAGCTTCTCCACAGACCTTTATTATTACTTTGATCATGAAATCATCTATTTAAATTTGTTAAAACTAACCCTGACAAACTTCAATGAACAGACCCAAAGAATTTGAAGAGTGGGCATGTGGGATCTTAAATTTGTGGCACTTCAAGGATATTGGAGTAACCAGAAAATTAGAGGAAATTAAGGCCTGAAAGGTTGGAGACTCCATGTCTGAGTCATGGATAAGGTAACAAAAGGTAACAAAAGATTAATAATTTGGACCAGATCAGTATAAAAAGCGAGAAAATTAATAGGGAACACAATGCTAATTAATTAAGAGTATTTAGGACCAATGACCACTAATTTGCTTTCCACAATGTGAAAAAAGAGGTTTAATTTTTTGGTAAATTTTAAAAGGCCTAGTAAAAAGATAATAGGAGACAAAGTAAAGGGTTGAACAGTTGGGTGTTTGGCATTTAGTTAAAAGCACACATTATTTTTGGAGATGTTTAAAATACTTTTTTATTATATTAGCTTGTTGCATATTTATAGACTTCTATGCATATTTATCCTTTTTATAAATTAGTTTATGTATTCTAGGAACTATTTTCTATGGCTTTTTTGGGTTTGCTCTTTTAGGGTAAGCGTGGTTTTTTGTTTTGATATGTTTTTATTATTTTAGTTTGGGCTTTGGTTTATAATTTTTACAGGTAGCAGGTGCTGATAGTTAACATGTTAGCAGTAGGGGTTTTATTATATGTTTACCGGATGTTATTTTAACTAAGTAGACAGTTTAATTATCAGCATAACTATATATCTGTTATCTTACTATTATTTTTAAGTTTTGTTAATAGCAGAAATAAATACTACATTCATACAGTAATTTTAACATTATACACATAGTATTTAGCTCAATATTTGTGAAAAGCCAGTAATATGTATTTATAACAACAATAATTAAGCAATTTAACTATAAAGACAAGTGTTAAAAATGCATATTATAAAGTTGGCTTTTCGCAAATACTAAAATGAATACTATATGTATAATTGTACTGTATTATGTTTTATTAATAGAGTTTAGAAAGGTGACAAATGTATTTTCTAATTGTAACA
>VXBB01001723.1:29254-39373 GCA_013399915.1 Illadopsis cleaveri
CCCGTGACGCGACGCGAGCGCCCGCGCAGGCGCAGAGAGCGCGAGGCCGTGGCGGCGTGAGGGGAGCCGAGATCCCCGGGCGGGAAAAAGGTGAAAAAATTGCCCGGACTGAGGAGAGAGCAGCACAGATCTGGACAGAGGTGAGGTGAAATCTGGGGAGGGTGGGAGAGCCGAGGTTTAGGAGGAGGACGGTGAGGTTTGGGGAGGGGAAGCGGTGAAATTTGGAGAGGAGAAGGGAGGTTCGGGGTGGGGAAGCGGAGAGGTTTGAGGAGGAGGAGAGGGGAGGTTTTGGGGAGGGTGATCAAAGAAGTTTGAAGAGGAGGACAGTGAGATCTGGAGAGATGAAATGTGAGGAGCGGGAGAAGGAAGGTTTGCGGATTGGGAGGAGGAGAGGTTTGGGGCGGAGAAAGAGGGGAAGTTTGAGAAGCGGGAGAGGTTAAATTTGGGGAGGGGGATCAGAGGGGTTTGTAGTGAGAGTTTGTGGTGAGGGAGAGGAGAGCTTTGAGGTTGGGGAAAGGTAAAGTTTGGAGGAGGGGAGAGGAGAAATTTGGGGAAGGGATTGAGGTCGGGGGGGAGATGTGAGGGCTGTCTGCATGTGACAGAGTTCCTTCATATAAGACGTTACTGGACATAAAGGGGGAAATAAAATCTGTGGGTTTCCTATGACAGAAAAGACTCTGTTATTTACTGAAATAAGTAAGAATTTTGGGTAAAAACATTGGGCTTGCCTGGAGGAGGCAGGAGCTTTGTCTCCTCCTTTTCAAGGGTATTATTATTCAAAAACGTGGGAGAAGATGGACTCTGTTCTTCAGTAACCTGGCTGAGAATCTTCCTGCTCAGTAAAAATTCACAGATTTTGCCTTTTTCTGTGTGTTCTCACAGACTATGACACCGAATAAGAGTCCAGACACTTCCCTCATCGACCTGGCTGTGAAGATGAGGAAACAGGCTGAGACCAGGAAGGTGGTGCTGGCCTGGGGACTCCTCAACATCTCCGTAGCAGGCATGATCTACACTGAAATGTGAGTTAATTGTTCCATCTGATTCAAACCTGCAAAGATTCCAGCTGTGTGGAGCCCTAAATATCCCCCAGGATGGAATTTCTGCTAAATTTTCCCTTCTTGTTTTCGCTTTTCAGGACTGGGAAACTCCTGAGCACATATTACAACATCAGCTGCTTTCCACTCTGGTACATTGGTGAGTCGTTGCAGCATTTAAATCAAATTTTAGGATTGTTTTTCACTCATTTTTATTGCTGGGAAGTCGTTTTTAAGTCAGGGTTTTGGGTTTTTTTTCTGTTTGAGTTTTAAACCAAAACTTTGTTTTGTTTTCTGCGATCTGCCTTGAAAACTGCTGGAATTCCATCGTTTTTAGTGGCAGATAAGGAATGTTAACAGCTTTTTCTCTATGGTAAAAGGGCAGGAAGGACTTATTTAATGCATGAAATCTTTCTTGATGCATGGATTAAAGCTTTAGGGAGCCTTAGATTTATTTTCCTGCTGTGTTGTGCTATGGGTGTGGGTGATTTACAACAATTCCAGTTGGTTTCAGAGGAGGAGACTCTAAGCTCTGTCAAACAGGTTGGAAAGAAGCAAGAATCGTGAGATTTCCTTTTTGGAAAATAACAATCCCATTTTAAAAACCAAACTTTTAAATGTAGCAATAAATTTCAGCAGTGAGGAGAATTATCTCCAATGGTTCTTGCCTAAGAAAAGGAAGAAATGTGAGATTCTTCCCCAAACTGGCAGCATTAGTAATGACCTTTTTTTAATAGACATAGCCTGGTTTTGCAAATAATGCAATTTTTGCTCAAACCATGACAGAAACTCGTGTGTTTCTTGCAGAATTTGCCCTGGCAGCCCTGTTCAGCCTCAATGCCCTGTTTGATTTCTGGAGGTACTTCACCTACACAGCAGCACCAACCAGCTTGGTCACCAGTCCCAGCCAGCAGATCATGGGCTGGCTGCGCAAGGCAGGTGGGGAATAAACCCTCTTTTGAATCTTTTTCCTGTTTTTTTTTGTTGCTTTTCCAGTTCTGAGTTATTTATTCTGAATTATCTCCTCTGCCAAGAGCTGTAAACTGAGCTGGGAGTTTGGGGTTGTGCAGGGCCAGGAGTTGGGCTCGATGTTGTTCCTCATGCTGTGGTTTAGTTTGTGGCCACTTGAGGTGGAACTAATTTGTGTTTTAGGTAATTGAGACATAAATTAATGTGGTAAAGATGAGAACAGTGGGCAGGTGGAGGAGCTGATGGAATATTAGAGAAGCCCCCTTGTAGGATTTATTTTGAGTTGGGATCACTCAGTTTTATCTGAGTTCTGTGGCAACGGGGTCTTGAGTTTCCCTTTTACCATCTCTAAAACTGCTTTAAACATCACAGCTGTGTGTTTATAAACATCCCCACTTCTAACCCTGCCTGTTCTTCCCTTGCAGCTGTACAGATCACCCCTCCCAAGGAGCCAGCAGCCAAGAGGGTGCTGTCCCTGACCCCGTCCCCACCCATCCAGGGCCAGTGTGTGCTGAGCTACAGCCCCTCCCGCTCTCCCAGCGCCAGCCCCAAGTTCTCTGGGAGCTGCCTCAGTGGATACAGCCCCCAGCTGCAGGCTCTGGCAGGGGCCAGCCCTTCTCACAGCACCTCTGTCACTTACTCACCCAGCAGCAGCTACAGCAAGGTAATGATCAGGATACATCTTAAGGGCACAGCTTGAGCTCTGTAAAAAAAACAACAAAAAAAAGAAATTTTTGTTGTTTTCTCCCAAGGTTTCCAGCTTCAGCCACTCTCCCAATGGATCTCCCTATTCCATGAGCGTGGGAGGTGTGGACAGTGCTGGGATAAGGTCTCACTACCGATTCTCCCCCATCCTGTACAACAATTCCACCTACAAAGATGATTGCATCACAGATGTCAAATCCCTGGACACCTTCCTGAGGAACGAGGAGGAGAAACAGCACCGAGTTCAGTTAGGTAAATTGGGGGCATTTGCTGGGAAAAGGTGGTAATTTTATCCAAAAAAAGCTTTTATGATGGGAGAAGTACCAGTAAAAAGGCCATTTCTGGATCACCTGTGAGCTTGGACTTGCTCCTAGTGAGGAATGGGGTGTGAGGTAGAGCCTCATTGTTTCTCCTTCAGGCAATTTTCCTCCAGTTATTCCTTGGAGCAGCATCTAAGCATGGGGATGGATTATCTCTGTAGCAGTTACTGGCTGTAATGGTCTGAGATAAGATCACCTTGATAAGAGGGGGATTTTATCCAGATAAAGGGGATGAATCCACTAAATTTTTCTCCTGGACTGGAACAATCAGAATAAGGATAAAGGGGCTGAATCCAGTAAATTTTTCTCCTGGATTGGAACAATCAAGATAAGGATAAAGGGGCTCAATCCACTAAATTTTTCTCTTGGATTGGGACAATCAGAGTAAGGATAAAGGGGATGAATCCATTAAATTTTTCTCCTGGATTGGAACAATCAAGATCAGGATAAAGGGGCTCAATCCACTAAATTTTTCTCTTGGATTTGGACAATCAAGATAAGGATAAAGGGGCTGAATCCAGTAAATTTTTCTCCTGGATTGGGACAATAGAGATAAGGGTGAATCCCGTGTTTCTGCAGAGTGAGTCCAGTGTACTCACTCACACTGACCTGTTGTCCCTGTGCTGTTTGTTCTGGAATTACCTGGCAATAATTAAACTTCACTTTTTAATGAATGAATCCTTTCAGGAAGCTCAGATTCCAGCTCTCCCTCCAGCAGCCCAACGTTCTGGAACTACAGCCGCTCCATGGCAGACCACGCACAGATCCTGAGGAAGTTCCAGTACCAGCTGGCCTGCAGGTCCCAGGCTCCTTCTGCACACAAGGATGAAGCTGATCTGAGCTCCAAACAGGCTGCAGAAGAGGTAAATTCCACAGGAAAAAAAAAAATAGTCGAGGGAGAAATGGGATTTTAAAGTGCACTTTTGTGCAAAGGTTTGGATTTGAGCTGGGTCAGGAATGTGGGGGGAAAAAAATCCTCCAGCATTCAGCCAACTCCTTTCTTTTGCAAACAGCAGGAATTGTCACAGACCCTAAAAACTCTGGGTTCTGTGAGGTTTTCACATGGATTTAATAAACTTTTCCACAGGTTTGGGCTCGGGTGACAATGAACCGACAGCTCCTGGATCACATGGATTCCTGGACAGCGAAATTCAGGAATGTGAGTCCCTATCTGAGGAATTCCAAGTGCAGTGGGAAAATTCCTCCATGTCCTCTGTGCCTGAGATGGGAAGGATTGCAGGGCCTGTCTGAGGGTTGGGTTGGTCTGTAACACACAAATCCCACAAATTTATCATCTCCCTGATATCCTGAAACAAACAGGAGAGGGACTGGATCCATCCCTTTAGGGCTGTGATTCATAATCCTCTTTCCTCATTGTCCAGAAAAGCTTTACCTCATCCAGATGTGTTTTCCCAACTCCTATACGTTGAATTTTCTGCCTTTTCAGAAGCTGGTAAAGGGTCTAATTAAATTAAATTATTTCCCTCCTTGATTGGCTTCAGTGTTTCTGTTAAACTGCCTTGTGGTTGTGGTGGGGATGATTGTAGGGGTTTATTAAACATTCCTGTTGCTTCTGAGCTTGAAATTTTCCCTTTTTCCCTTCCTAGTGGATCAATGACACCATCCTGGTGCCACTTGTGGAAGAGATGGAATCTGTGAGCACTCAGCTGAGGAGGATGGGCTGTCCAGAACTGCAGATTGGAGGTAGGATCAGCAGCCTGGGAATTCCCTTGGAATGGTTGTTAGATAAATTAGGTCTGGGAAATATTTTTGTTCCATTTCTGCTCTATTTTGGTGTTGTCTTTGTTCCACCTCCTGCATTTCATTAAGCTGGGAAGGTTTTCCATAATACTTCTATAAATATCAATGCTTGGACATTCAGGGTAAAATTCTTAAATGCCTCTTTTTTCCCCCCATAAATTTAATTTTACAGCTCTAATTATCATTAATAATAATTGATTATTAATTGGACAGAAAGCACTTCAAAGACAAATGTGCTATAAATTCTCAATGTCTCCCAAAAGTCTCACTGTCTCCACTGCTATGTGCTTTTCCAACTTCTTCCTTCAAATCACCCTCTTCCTGAAAGAACTGGGTTTTTAAAAAAATCTTAAAATTAAGAATTTTAAAATTAAAATTAAGGGGGGTTTTTGAAATTTTAAAAATCCTGACGAACTGAGGTTTTGTGTTTCATGTCAGGTCAGGATTCTGTAGCAACTGCTTCTCCTGTTGTTTCAAATTAACTGAGAAGCGGATTTGATGTGCTGCCTTTTAAGTAAATTCCTTTTTGAATCCTTCTTAGAGTATTTCCTCAAAAGCTACTGTTGCAAAGTGCTTAAAAAAACCCTGTAGCTGCTGCTTTTATTTTCACTTTGTTTCTCTCTTTGCTCCTGCTGGTTCCTTGTAGCTGCTGTGAAGGAGATTTGTGCTACTTTGTAATAACCGAGCTGCAGTTTGGGGGATGGTGTGAGGTGTTAAGTGTTCCCAGCCCCACCTGAGTGTCCTGTGTTGCAGAAGCCAGCATCAGCAGCCTCAAACAGGCAGCCCTGGTGAAAGCTCCTCTCATCCCCACCCTCAACGCTCTGGTGCAGTACTTGGATCTCACCCCAAACCAGGAATATCTGGTGGAAAGGATCAGAGGTTCGTGCTCTTCTGATTTCTGAACATTTCCATACTGCAGTGAACTTATTCCTTCTGGATCCCTGAGGAGCTGTCCCTGGATCCCTGGAAGTGTTGGACAGGGCTTGCAGCAGCCTGGGATAGTGGGAGCTGTCCCTGACCCTTGAGTTTCTCTCCAATCCAAACCATTCCATGATTTCCTCTTGCCTGCTCCGAGTCCAAAAGGATTGAGTTGCTCCATTATCTATAAACAAAAACCATCCTGTAACTTCACTCCTTTTAGCAATATCTTCCCTATTAACCTTCAGAATTTTATCCCATTTTCTACACCACAAACCCTCTTTGTTTAGGCACATTTGCAGCCCCCAGGAAATGAACCAGTGTTGTTGTTTATTCCAGAACTTTCCCAGGGTGGATGCATGAGCTCCTTCAGATGGAATGGAGGAGGGGATTTCAAGGGCCGCAAATGGGACACGGATCTTCCCACTGACTCCTCGGTGAGTTTTCTGCATCCCAGGGCTTGGATTTGGGGATTTTGGGATGGGCTTTGGAGGGAGCAGCCAAGGAAGTGTTTGAGGAACGTGGGAAAATCAGAAAATTGAGCTTTGCATAATTAGATTTCATTGCTGGAAGCAGAAAATCAGTCTTGAAACAGGATTGGATTTTCTGGTTGGGAACATGATTAAATATTTGGAATTGTCCAGCCCTGGAACAGGTCTGAGTGTCCTGATAAACAGGTACAGCTCAAAAATGCTGTTTTTAAATAAAGAAGGTTTGATATTAATTTAAGGCTATTAGTAAAAAAAAAAAAATCCAAATAACAATTTCACATTTTTATTAATTTTGGGTAATACAATGCTGTGAGCTCCAAGGTGCATCTCCCACTTTTCTTAAGTGGCATTTTTTCCAGCAAATCTTTCATTTCCCTCTCAAACAGCTCCTGGTGGGTCCAAGAAGCACAGAAAGCACCAGATCACAGATAATCTGCTGATGTTACCTACAGAAAATATTGACAACTCTCCAGAAAGGGTTGAAACAACCCTCAGGCTGCCCCCTGGTTTTCTGGATGCTCATCCTAAGACTTTATTTCACAATTTTGGCATTCCTAAGACTCGTGGCCAGCCCAGACTTTTCCAGTGATTTTCATGAGGGAAAAGGAGAAGTTTCCTTGCTGGGGTTGGGGTGGGCAGAGCTGTTTTTTGAGCTCCTGCTGTTCTCAGCCAAATCTGAAATGGGTGATTTAAGCATGATGCTACTCCTAAAGCTGGGGTTAAACCAGCATTGTAAGCACAGATTATCAAAGGCTGGGATTAACTCCTGGGGGAGGAAACTGCTGGGTTTTGGTTCTCATTGCAGTGAGATTTGGTTGTGTTTGCCCAGATCCTGATGCACGTGTTCTGCACTTACCTGGACTCCAGGCTGCCTCCTCACCCCAAATATCCCGATGGCAAAACCTTCACTTCCCAACACTTCATCCAGACTCCAGATAAACCAGGTACTGGGCTGGCTTGGAGCTGCTTTTTTCCTCTGGGGGCACCTCTGAAATCAATCAATCAGCACCTCTGAAATCAGCATCTCTAAAATCTGGTTTTTTTAATTAATCTTGAATTCAGACACTTCCAATGAAAACGTGTTCTGCATCTACCAGAGCAGCATCAACCCGCCCCACTACGAGCTGATCTACGAGTGCAACGTCTACAGCCTGCCCAAGGTACAGGGCTTTGTTCTCCTCCTGCCCTCAGGAATCATTGCCAGGGATGGTTTGGGGTTTTTTTTTAAATCCTGGACATATTTTTTATCCATTTACACAGAGGCTGGTGCAGCTTGGTCTTTGCCCAGCACGTGGTACTTCCTGTGCTGCTGAATCCTACCTGTGGTGTCTGTTTAGGAGACAAGAGTTTCTAAGCAGGAGCTTCCTCTTATTAATTTTCTGCCAATTTATTGTAAAACTCCAAATCACAATCCCTGGTGGGTGATGTCACCCCTTAAGGCCCCCCCCTAAACCGAGGGGAAGTTCCAAATGAGGAAAATTCTGAGATTTGAAATTGTTTTGATTTCTAAATCCTTGTCTCTTTCTGTGGCTCCAGGGCAGGAACAACATGTTCCACACCTTGCTGATGTTCCTGTACATCATCAAGACAAAGGAATCTGGGATGTTGGGGTAGGTATCCCATGGGAATGGTGTCAGACTGAAATCACCACGGTGGGGTGATAATTAATGGTGTTAAAATCCAATTAACAGCAGCTTTTTAATACAAATGGCTAATTCTGATCCCTTTGGGTTTTGCAGGCGTGTAAATCTGGGTTTATCAGGAGTCAATGTCCTGTGGATTTTTGGGGAATAACAGGACAACGCTGCTCTGAGGGATGAACTCTGACCTAAAAACAGGAGAATTAAAGCTCAGCTTTGTGCACAGAGGGAGGGAGTGCCTGGAATTCCCACATGGATTTTGTCAAGGCATCACATAGAACATTTCACTGTGGAAATGCTCCTGTGAATGAACTCCAGGCAGGAGTTCCCCTTCCTGCTCCTCACCTCAACCTGTTTAAACTGAGCTTCACTGATCTGAGACTAAACCAAACCAAACTTCCTTGGAGGGTGCAGCTGGAACAGCCTCCCCAAGGCTGGGAGCACCTGGAAGGACAAAACAACTTGGACAACTTCAGGATCTGAGAAATTCCAAGCCTGGAAGCTCTGATTCAGTTTTACTTCGTTTTATTCTGCATGATAAAAGCTGATTAATTTTATCCCTTATTATTGGTGTAATTGTGATTTCTGACCCCTCAAGATGCTCCTGCAGCTGAAAAGGAAGGAGAAAACCATGTTTGTCTAGCTGAGTTCAGCAAAGAAGAATTTTACTTTATATTTTCAGTTTTTATTTTCATTGTTTTGTACAAAACCAGCGTGTCCTCCCCTCCTGGGGTGCCTTGTGAGCTCTGAACTCCCCAGGTTCCTCCACTGCCACCAACTCTCCCCTGCCTTTGCTTTTGAATTTCATTTTCCTTCAGCTTTTTTCACTGATCACCACCTAATTTGGGAGCTTTCTGCACCTTGGTGGGAAAGCAGGCTCTACACACCCCCAGGTTTTTAGGAATGTATCTTTTTTGGTAAAAGCACTTGGATTTGCTTCAACTCAATCAATATTTGTCAAATTTCTCTAAGAGGCAGGGGGAGGATTTGTTGTAAATTCTGGTAAATGGGTATTTTAGAAGTGTATGTGGAACCATAGACATGTGGAATCATTGTACTGTATTTTTTACTGATGGCAGGGAAAGAGGAATTTTTGGGACTTTGCTGCTTTTTGGTATGAACTGACTGGTTTTGGTGACTTTGTCTCCCTTCCATGGGTTTTTCCAAGGAACTGGTAACAAAATGGCTCATTTGGTTCTTGCATTAAATGAGTTTGTTTTATCAAACACTTTTTGGGGTTTTTTTCTTGTGTTCAGCATCACCACACCCATCCATGTGCCAAAGAGGAATGTTCAAGACCCAGATTTAGTTGGGTTTTACCCCAAAACTCCTCCCTTCAAGCACAGCACAGCCCCAGGAGCTCCATTGGTCTCATGTTCCAAAAACCTGAATTGCAGAAATCTCTCACCAAAAACGGGATCCTCAGGAAGAGCCCATCCCACAGGGCACCCTTGGGTGCCCCAGGACCCTGCAAGTTTTTGGGCTCCCCAGAATCCTGTATCTCTCTGTGCTTCCAGGATCCTGCACAGCCTTTTCCCACACAGCCCCTCCAAAAGATGGATCCTTGTGCACTCCAACAGATCACACACCCCAAAACAGATCACACATCCCAGTCCCAGTGCACCCCAATATATCACACACCCCAATACATCACACACCCCAAAATGAATCACACATCCCAGTCCCTCTGCACCCCAATACTCTGTGCTTCACACCCTTCAGTCCTTGTGCACCCCAATACATCACACACCCCAAAGCAGATCACACATCCCAGTCCCAGTGCACCCCAATATATCACACACCCCAATACATCACACACCCCAGTCTCTTGTTCACCCCCATATGTCACACACCCCAAAATAGCTCACACAACCCAGTCCCTCTGTGCCCCATTACTCTGTGCTTCACACCCCTCAGTCCCTGTGCACCCCAAAGCATCACACACCCTTAAACAGATCACACATCCCAGTCCCAGTGCACCCCAATAGATCACACCCCTCAGTCCTTGTGCACCCCAGCAGCTCACACATCCCAGTCCCTGTGCACCCCAAAGCGTCACACATCCCAAGAGATCACATCCCTCAGTCCCTGTGCACCCCAAAGCATCACACACCCCAATACCTCACACGTCCCAGACTTTGTGCACCCCAATACCTGGTACACTCTGCTCCCTGTACACCCCAATACACCACAAACCCCACTCTCTGTGCACCCCAATATATCCCATTCCCCAATCAGTCCCTGTGCAGCCTAATACCCACCCACCCTTTGGGGTACC
>VXBB01001723.1:39848-50520 GCA_013399915.1 Illadopsis cleaveri
CTGAGGGTGGAAGGGAGGGGGTCTCCGGGGCCGGGCGGGCACCACCGGGAGACCCCTATCCCTGGGCAGCATCGGTCACACCCCTCCCGACCCACACACCGGGCACCGAGCGGGATTTTGCTGCCGTGTACCGGGCACTGGTGGGGTCCCCCCTCCTCAGCACCCCTGGGTACCACCCTGGGAGTTCTGTGTCCTCCCTGCGGGGTTTGGGGACCAAGGTGACACCCCAGCACAGCAGCACCTGGCGGCGCTGAGCCCGAGCAGGGTATAGGGGTACGGCCCCGGTGTGACTCCAACAGCTCCCGCAGATGCTTCCAAGGTCCCGGATTCCCGCGGTGACAGCGACGGCCCCCGCCGGGGCTCCCTCTGCGACCGGCACTGCGCTGCCATCAACAACGTGCACGGCGACCTGGGGGACCTGGGCTGCCACCTGCACCGTCCTCGAGTCCCCCCAGGTGGGTTGGCTGCGGGATGGGCTGGATATGGGGCCCTGGGGGGGTCCCACTGTGACCCTATGTGTCACCCACAGCCGTGTCCACCCCGTCCTGCTGCCAGCAGCACTCGGAGGAGGTGTGCGAGAGCTGCGTGGTGAAAACCACCCTGACAGCCGAGAACGCCGTGGAGGCCAACAAGCTCTCCAACAACTACAAGGTGGGTGGAGGCACCCATGGGTGCTCCTGGAGGGTTGTAATGGGTTTTAATTTTCTTCTTCTTCACTCATCCTCCCCCAAAAAACCCTCTCTCTGCAGTTTGGCTTCAAGAAATGGAAGAGCCATGTGACGGCGCGGCCCTGGGAGGACCGGTCAGAGATTGTCAAGGAGCTCTATTCCGACCTCAATGTCATCCGAGGCCCTGGAGGTGGGTGGCCTTGGGGACAACCCTGGGTGGTGGCAGTGTGGATTTGGGCAGCTGCAGGTGACAATGGTCCCATCTGGTGCCTTCCCTCCCACAGGCTCCATGCTGACATGTGGGAATGTCCTTTACCTGCTGCTCTTTGGCTGGTGGCTCTCGCTCCTCTACATCCTCGTGGCTGCCATGATGTTCATCACTGTCATGGGGGCTCCTTATGGTGAGTTTGGTCCAAATTTGGGACCCCCATGAGGGCTGGATGAGCACCAAACGTTGTTGGGGTTTCCTGGGTCCCTTCTCCATGGAATGTCCCTGTAGCTGGAAGGGACACTGATGGTCATGTCCCCACAGGGCAGCTCTGCTGGGACCTGGCTGGGTATTTCCTCTGGCCCTTTGGCAAAGTAATCCAGAAGGTGGAGGTAAGGGTGCCTTGGGAATCCCCTTGGGGGATTTTGGGGTGCCCTATGCACAGCCTGATGTCCCTCCTCTCCCCAGGTCCCCAAATCCCATCAGGAGTGTGAGGCTGGCGTGGGGGAGAGCTCAGCCCTGCTCGGGGGTCCCACCCCGCTCCGCTGGCGCCCACGGTGCTGGATGGGCACTGGATATTGGGTGAGCCCCATGCTGCACCCAGTGAATCACCCCTGGAACCCCCAGTGTGGTGGGGAAGGTGCCCATGGGCACCTTTCCTCCCTTGGGGTCAGTGTTTTGGGGGTCAATCCCTGAAGCTGACTTCCTGCTAACAGCACCGTGCCAGCACTGCGGTGTGGCTGTGCCTGGGCTACCCAGTGCTGGTGCTGGCCCACGGGCTCGTGTGTGTCACCGCGTGGCTCCTCATCGTCCTCATCCCTGTGGCCAAGCTGAGCGCCCGCGCCACCTCCCGTGTCCTGCTGCTGCCCCCAGAGCGGGTGCTCATCCGGCGCCTGAGGATGGTGGGTGACTCCGGACAGGGTGAGGGTCCCACACCCCACTCCAGGGGGGATTTTGGGCTGGGGGTGACCCTCTTGTCCCTCTGCAGACAGAGGTGCCTCTGGAGGGAGAGGTGATTCTCTGCTGCTACCGCGCTGCCAACCCCTATTACTATAAATACGCCGTGGACGGCATCAACGTCTTTGCTGTCAGTATCCTTGGGGGAGCTGGAGTGGGATGGGCGGGGAGTGAACCTCAAATCCAGCCCCTCTGTTGTGTCCTTGACTGGCCACCCCAGACCTGCTGCCACTGGTGCTGGTGACGCTGGTGCTGGGCTACGTGGACAGCCCCAACCACCTGACTGGCTCTGCTGTCAAGTTCACCTTGGCCCTGCTCTCCATCATGCCCCTCTCCTACTACATCGGCATGGCCATCGCCAGGTCAGTGCTCATGGGGGACACTTGGTGGCAAAGTGGGGACACTCCAGCCTTGTTGACAAGCTTTTCCTCCTCTCCAGCATCTCAGCCCAGAGCAACTTTGCAGTGGGGGCGGTGGTGAACGCCACGTTCGGCTCCATCACCGAGCTCACCTTCTACATCACCGCCCTCATCAAGGGCTCGCGTGAGGGCAACCGCTGCTACGCCGAGGTGGTCAAGTCGGCGTTGACAGGGACACTGGTGGGCTGTGTCCTCTTTGTGCCGGTGAGATGGGGTGGCATCGAGAGCTGGGAGGGTGCTGTGAGCAGAGCACTGATGTGGGATTTTTTTTTGTGGGTTTTTTCCTCCATCCCCAAGGGTCTGTGCATGGTGATTGGGGGCATCCGGCACCAGGAGCAGCGGTTCAACAGCCGCTCTGCAGGCGTCAGCTCGGCCCTGCTCTTCCTCTCTGTGGGAGGTGAGTTGGGGACAGTGGTGTCCCCAGGTTTGGGGGGGGGGTCCCACCAAGGGAGGTGCCTGCTCCATGTCCTGTCCCTGCAGGTGTCTTTGCCCCAACGCTCTTCTCCAAGGTGTATGGGAAGCTGGTCTGTGGTGAGTGCCACAATGTCACCCAGAACCCGCTGGGCCACTACCTCTGCCACAACTGTCACTTTGATTTGGTGAGTGGGGACCCGGACCCCCAACAAGGGAAATTTGGGGTCAGGGATGCTCTGAGTCCCCCTGGCTCTCATGCTGGGTGGTGGCAGTGGGGCTGTCCCTTGTCCCCTGTACCCTTGTTGACAGGTGCTCTCTCTGCAGATGGACAACAACGGCACCCTCTACTACAGCCACGTCCAGTGAGTGTCCACTGTGGTGGGGACAGGGCTGTCCCCACATTGAGGTGGCACTTCCTGGGTTTGTTGTGCTCCCACATCCCTCCCAGGGCCCCTCTCCACCCCCATGATTTCCTCTATCCCCAGGGGAAGTCCCCTGGGGTGTCCATGCCAGACCCTGGTGGCACTGACGGTGTCACCTGTGTCCCACAGACCCCTGGTGTACACAGTGTCCATCCTGCTCCCTGCTGCCTACCTCATCGGGCTCTTCTTCACCCTCAAAACCCACACGCACATCTACGACATCCACATCAGCGACTGTCACAGTGAGTGTCCCCAAATGTCCTGGCTGCAGGGCTGGCTCTTGTCACCTCTCTGGAGGGTCCCACACATCTCTGCTCTCTCCCCAGTGCCTGGCCACCACCACAGTGCCGTGGTCCACTGGTCCCGCTGGCGGGCCCTGGTCATCCTCCTGCTCTCCACCCTCTGCATGTCGGCCTGTGCTGACCTGGCCACGGAGCACATCAGCCCCATCCTCACCAACTCCACCATCTCACAGGTGAGCTGCCTCAAGGACCAAGATGTGCTCTCCAGACTCGCTCTGGCTGCAGCTGGAGCCCCAAAAGCAGCGGGGGAAAGATGCTGAGATGCCCTGCACAGTTGGGCAGGGTTTGGATGTGGTCAGGCCCAGGTTGATGTCACCTCTTCCCTGCAGTATTTCATCGGTGTCACCGTGCTGGCAATGGTGCCTGAGCTGCCAGAGATTGTCAACGGCATCCAGTTTGCCCTGCAGAACAACCTGAGCTTGAGGTGAGATGGCTCCAAGGATGAGTTTTGGGGTGGTTCCTGTGCCCTGTCCCAGTCCCCATCACTGTGCCTTGGTGCCCATGATGGGCTGTCCAGCCCCTGGTGGGTCAGATTCTCTGTCAGCTTGTCCTCAAAGAGATTCAGCTACCCAAAAAATGGTGTCAGAACTGGGGGTGGGCTCTGTGGTTTGGGATTTTCTCACCCAGAGACCCAGTGCTTGGCAGCCCCTAAGTTCTCCTTCTTCCCCAGCATCGAGATTGGGAATTGCATCGCGGTGCAGGTCTGCATGCTCCAGATCCCCATCCTGGTGCTCTTCACCATCTTCTACGTGAGTAGCCCCAGGACAGCCCTGGGGGACCTCCTGCAGCAGGGCTGGGGACACAGAAGGGAGGACACAGCTGCCCTTCCCAGTGTCTGCCCTCTGCTCAGTGCAGGGAAGTGGGGTCAGAGATCTCCTGGTGCTGTCCCCACCCTGGGGACGTGTGGCAGAGGGGGTTTAAGGGGTGACACACGGACAGAGTCAGGGCAGGGATGTCCTGGTCGGCCATAAACCCCAAATCCTCTTTGTTGCAGCCGACCAACTTCACGCTGGTCTTCAGTGACCTCCACGTCTATGCCAGCATGTTCAGCGTGGTGCTCATGAACTACATCTTCATGGATGGCAAATGTGACTATTTCCAAGGTGACCACCTCCTCCCACAGGGCTGCTGTGGGATTTGGAGTATCCCTATGTTCCCTGGGGTGTGGGATGGGGTGTTCCTGGGTCCAACCCTGGGCTCATCAGCTTGTTGGGGCTCTCAGTGTGTGGTGACCTGAGCCCTCCTGGGGTCTTGGTTGACCATCTTGGAGCTGTCTCCCTGCAGCAGCAGCTCCAAGGGGAATCACTCCCATTTCCCCCTTTAAAAGGTTTAAAACTCCCTTTTAATGGACATTTTGTGGAGAACCATGAATTAGCCACTACAGGAGGCTAATTCAGACCACACCAGGTCTTAAACCCATGTCCCTCCTTGCTCCAGGGAGTAACTCCCTCCACCTCTCTCTGTCCACCCCAGGCACGGTGCTGGTGATGGTTTACTTCATCCTCCTGGCTGTGTATTTCTTCGCCCCCTCGCCCAGCGGCTGCTGAGGTTTGGATTCTCCTTTTCTCCAACCTCCTCGTTGGCATCAGCACCTTTTCCAGTCAAGACCTTTTCCAGTGTCTCAGGGACTCGGCCGGGCTGGCTCCGGTCTGGAAGCGCCGTTTCCTGAAGCTGCTGCTGCTGCTGGGCTCCCCCCGTGGGGCTTCGGGGATGGGAAGGGTGGTGGCAATAGAATTTCTCCCAAAATGAGGAGCCTTGAAGCCAGAGCACATCACAGAGGCATCTCCAGCCCACACTTGAGTGGCTGGAAGGAAAACTGTCCTCAGTGGAGGGTCTTGAAGGGGATTTTGAGGACAGAGCCCTCCCTGGGGATGTGCTGCACTGAGAAGGAGGTGCCTGACAAGTCCCTCATCCTCCTGGGCCTGGGAGGGGCCTGGGAATTGCACACGGGATGTTTGATGGCACCAGAAATGCACCCAAAGGTATTTTCAGCTGTTTTGTCATTAAAGCAGTTTTGTACAAATCAGAAACAAGTTTCTCTTTAAATGAGCCTCAATCACCAGCCTGGGCCCTTCTGTGGCCACCATTCCCTGTCCTCTGTCACAGAGGAGCCAGGGGTGGCTGTGGGCTCCAGCTCTCTCTGTGACTCTCCCAAAGCTCCAGCTCATTTCCAGCCTGGTCTTGTCTGACTGTCCTTGGTCCTCCTGCCTTTGAGGTCTGTACCAGACTCCTGACAGAGGGTCAGGGATGCTCCTGGTGTTGTCCATAGGGTGGGACAGGCTGGGGACATCCATTCCATGCAGGGAAATGCTGGTGGATGTGGTGAGAGGACAAAGTTGGGGCTTGGATTGATTTATTATCTTTAAAAACAAAAACAATCCCAGAGCAAAACACTGACAGATCCATTAACACTGGCAAGGAGGCTCTGGGGCCTCTTCCCCCTCCCCTCTTCCATCAGGACAAAAACCAGGGAGTGCTGTGGCAGGAATGTTGGAGTCTGAAAGGATGCACAGCCCTGAGTGAGGCAGGAAGCAGCCTGGCATCGCCCTCCTTTGTGGGGAAGGCAGCAGCTCATTAGGGATTAATGAAGCTGCTTTATTAAGCCTTTTTGTTTTCCTAGTGAGGCACCAGAACAGACAATCCTGCTGTCCTTAGTCTGGGACATTTGGGGGCATTGCCGGGTGAGTAGCTGGAGTTGCTGAGGGCAGGACAGGAAAGGATGGAAAAGGGATGTGAGAGCAGAAGCTGTAGGAGAATCTGCTTCGTGCCATCACCTTACTGAAACTAAACAAACCATCTCTCCTGGGGTGAGGGATGCTCAGGAATTCTGTTCTGAGCTGGCTTTCCCTGGCTCCTTACATCCTGTCCCCATCCCAGGCAGCACTGGGGATGCTCTTATCCCCTCTCCATCACTTGCTGCAGGTGTTGGATCCTTTCCCTCTCCCTCAGGGAATTCAAATTAAAGCTTTTACCCACAGGCAGCAGCCCAGCAGCAATTAAAGCCCTCTCAGCAGGAGCTGTGAGCTCAGTGTTTAATTTTTTTAGGAAGAGCAGCCTCCAAGGATCTTGTGTCCCTCATGCAGCAGCCAATGGAGGTTATGGGATGGGAAAGACCCGTGGAAATCCATCAGTGGGTGATGTTTGTGTAGCTTTTATCAGCAAAAGGGAAGTCCTTGGACCTTTGTGGTTTTCTTGGTGATGCTTTCCCAGGTCCTGGGGGTGGAGGGATCTTCAGGGATCAAATCCAGCTCCTGGCCCTGCCCAGGATACCCCAACAATCCCACCCTGGCTCTGAGAGCATTGTGCAAACACTCCTGAAGCTCTGGCAGCCTTGGAGCTGTGCCCATTCCCTGGGGAGCCTGGGCAGAGCAGAACAATCCCCTCCCTTGCTGCTGTCCCTGATGTCCCCAGGACAGAGATGTCCCTCCTGGCTCCAGGGTGCTGCTGACTCAGATCCAGCTTCCCATCACTCAGGACCCCCAGGTCCCTTCCCACAGCTGCCCCCCAGCCTGTCCTAGATGCTCATGGCTGAAGTCTGAAGATTCCCTCTCCTGGCTTTCCTGGATCATCCAGGTGGGTTGTGCTGTTGTAGCAGGAAATCAGGGTGGCCAAGGATGACCTCTCTCTCCTGAAGCTGTGCTGGCCCTGACTGATGTCTGTGTTGTCTATCAGAGGTTTTTTCAATACTTCCCAGAAGAATCTTTTCCAGGATTTTACCAGGCACTGAAGCAAGACTGACAGCCCTATGGTTTTCAGGGTCATCCCTTGAAAATTGGAACCAGCTTCCAGCCAGCTGAGACCTCTCCCAAGTCCCAAGACTGCTCCAAAATCATCGAGAGAGCCTTTGTGACCACCTCAGAGAAAGCTCCAGAGTAAGGAAAACCTAAAAACTCAAGGAATGTGTTTGCTGAGAGATCCAGCCTTGGATGGCTCCAATATCACCTTGGAGATGCTCTTTAAAGCAGCTGAGAGAAAAACCAGCACAGGGAAGACCAGGTTGCTCCAGGACAAAGGTCCCACAAGGCAAAGATGCAAGGGTGGA
The DNA here is from genome assembly GCA_013399915.1 of Illadopsis cleaveri. NCBI lineage: Eukaryota > Metazoa > Chordata > Aves > Passeriformes > Timaliidae > Illadopsis > Illadopsis cleaveri. The sequence goes on from VXBB01001723.1 coordinate 47,281, forward strand.
TATTCAGCCTCCGAGTTTGGGATGGAAGGAGGAGCTGGAGAAACGGTTCTGCAGGTCACTGAGAGAGCAGGACAGCAGGAAACCCTTCCCCAGCCCAGAGCTGTCAGCAGGCTCTGGATTCAGCAGCCAGGGAGGCTGGGAAAGGGTTGAAATGCACAATTCAGGTGCAGGTGCAGTGCAGGGATGGAGACACCAGAGCTCCAAGCAGCTCCCACCAGTTCCTGTGGTCCAAGCACCTGAAAAAGCCTCAGCTGTGATGCCCAGCCTTTGTTTTTCTGAACCTTGAGAGGAAAAAAAGCAGCAACTGAGGCTGGAGAGGGAGGAAAATCTATTCCCAAGACCAGGGTAAGCTTAATTTTGGGGCAAGGGGTGAGTTCCCTAAGTGGGGGGCAGTGACTTCAGCAGGCAGCACCTTTGGATTAACAACATGAAGACAATGCTATGGTTTATTTCAACATAAATGCAATCTCTTAAAAAGAAACTAAAACCCCAGAGTGTAACCTCTGCCTTTGATGAAGAGGAAAGCATTGGGAAAAGCTGATTTTAAAAACAAAAGGCACTTAAAAATGGGCTCCAACTGAAAAGGATTTTGCACAAACCTCATGCCTGGAGCTGCTCAGAGTTCTGTGGCCACTTAAACAGATTCAGTGTAGAGAGCACAAGAGGACCAGAGCCACTTCTTCCTGTCCTTCCTGTGCAGAGACAATCCCTGTTCCCACCAGGAGGGAGAGATGTTCCCTCTCCCCTCTTTTGGATGCTGCATTTCCTGGACTTGAGCGATCCGCAAAGCTACTCCCCAAACCGGCTTTAAATCACATCTCCCACCCTCAGGGCAACATGAAACAACAAGAAAAAGGCCAATTTGGGACGTGTGGGAGGAAGGAAAACCAAAAGCTGGGAGATGCTGAGAAGCAGGGCTTGGCTGAGCAGGTTCAAAGAGCTCCGAAATCTACGGGGGGGGGTGAGTTTTTACTGTAGCTCGTTCCGGGTGCAAAGTGAGCAGAAAAGGTTAAAAAAGCCTCAGGGAAACCTTTTCTCTCCCCACCCCCAGTAAACTACACAGTAGTCCCTTAAGTGGCAACTTTTTCCCAGTCTTCCAAGCAAACCTTTCAATATGAAAAGGGGAGGACACACAGATATTGCACCAGGGAAGCTGCAGGGGCCAAGGTTCGCTCGCCGCCCCGGGCGACGTTCCAGCCGTCTCCAGAAGCTCAGGGATGATGGGAACATGCCCATGGAATAACATGCAGGGCTGAAGGAACTTGGGGGTGGGTTTGGAGAAGGGGGGGGCTCAGCTGGCTGGGAGGGATGGGTTTATCCAAAGCAAAAGAACAGGTTGGTGGTTGCTCTGCATCAAATGTTCCTCGTTGGATGCAAGGGTGGAAGTACCGAGGTGAAGGTACCACGTGTAAGCACATTCAGGAGCTCATTAAGCTCCCTAATTAATTTGCAAGCGTGTGCTGATGACAGGTCGCTGGTTGGCTGCTTAGTCTCAGAAAATACTTTTAGATTAATGGTGTGACTTAGAGCTCCATAAATAAAAAGGGGAAATTTTTTTTTGTTTTTTTTTCCAATGACTAAAAGTAACAACGTCTGGAAAGGCATCGATGTATTTGCTGAGTAAGGCCTTGAGCAGGTTCCTCCTCCATGTTCTTAGCAAGACCATCCATGGAATCCATAAATAGGGGGTGGGAGGGGGAAATTCTTCAACTCAGTGGTGAGTCTTGGACAGAAGTGGGAGATGTTCTCATTTTAGTCGCTCAAGGAGTCCCTGCGTCAGTCCAAGGTGCAAAAGCTGGGATCTGGAGAGGGTTGCTAGGTGAGGGAAAGATTCCAGGAGCTTCTCCCAGCACAGTTCCAGCAGGCTGGGCACCACCAGCCACATTTTGAACAGGGAGCCAGTCCGTTTGTTTTCGTGGATGTTGACCACCCCTCCGTGGACGTACATGCAGCCAGCCTGGGAGGGCAAAGGGGGCACAGGAGTTACACAGCCAGGAAAAGCAGGATTGGGCTCTCCCCATTCCCACCTCCCACACCTTCACCACCTCTGGGATCCTCTGAATCAAGGGAGGAATCACTGCTGGAAAGGCCATGTCTCATCCTGAACCACATATCCAACACCTCAGAGTGCTTTGCTCTGAATTTTAGGTGATTTCTACCCCAAGAAATCCATTTTAGGAGAGTGGCAAACTGTTAATAAAAGTAGTACAGAGCCACACTCATGTTTCAGCTAAAAAGAATGTATTTTTAAACTACACCCACTTCACAAAGACATCGTGCATTCCCTTGGCACAGCACAACCCTGCTCCAGGGATGACAGGAACAGAGAGAGATGGGGAAAACTCAGCTGCTGAGTAGCTTTTTTTTGAGTTTTTTTTTCCATAAATTGGCAAAGAAAGGGTATTTCTGCATTCACAGAGCTGCCTGGGAAACACCTTTCTCAGGCTTTCCAGGAAAAGCTGCATTTATAACATTCCCCAAATGAAGTGACACCAAGGAATGTGATCTCTGCCCTGAGGAGCTGAAGGAGGTGAAGGCACAGCCAAAGGCATTTCTTGCTGCCTGTTAATTATCAATCCCAGCTCTCCAGCCTTCTACTTATGGCCAAAAGCTCTGGCAAAACCAACATTCTTTGTGGTTTCCAAAGGGTTGGAAACAGCCTCATCTCATCTTTCACCTCAGGATAAAATCACTTTACTCAGGGAGTATTTGTGCTTTTTTTTTTTTCCCTTTTACAAGCAGGAACTGCTCTTCCCACATGGAGTTTGAAAGCTCAAATTCTATATAATTTCTTTCAGAAAGCAAAATTGATGGGGTGGAACCATACAGCAACAGGAGGAAGAGCCTCCCAAAAGCTGCTGCATCCAGTGGAGGTGACTTCCTTGGGGACATCAGCTCGATTTGCAGCCCACAGCAAGGTCAGAGTGTTCAGATGAGGAACAAAAGGAGTCCCTTACCGGGGTGACAGCAGCACAGTGGAAGTACACAGGCTCTGGCATGGCAGCTGGGAGCTTGGCCCACTGGAAAGTTTGGAGGTTCAGCTTCCAGACATCTCCCAGAATCACCTCCCCGTTGTAGCCCCCGCACACGAACACATCTGCAAGAGAGGAGATGTGGGGAGGTGTCAGGGCCAGCCCTGTCCCTGCCAGGAACTGGGACATGCAGGGAGAGAGGGCAGAATCACCTTCCCCACACAGCTTTGGGATCAGTGATTGTTTTACCTCAACAAGGGCTCTCAGG
>VXBB01001725.1:9594-19937 GCA_013399915.1 Illadopsis cleaveri
ACCAAGCAGATTCCTAGCTCACACTAAGGATGTCAATCCCAGCAGGCACTCTCTGCTCCCTCTGAAGCTCTAAAGAACCACTTGGGAGAAAAGTAATTTGATTTTTAAGTGGAAAATACTGTCCTTTCTGTATTCCTAGCTAGCACAGTAAGTGACACCAGGGAATCCAGTCATGCCACAGCCTCAGGCCAAAAGGATTCACTGGGTTTGGCAGCTTCAGGTCTGTTCCTCCCATCACCTTGACACTGCTTTGCATGCAGTGAATGTCCCAATTCCCCTGCAAAATCATTAATCCTCAGAACAAAAAGATGCTGAGAGAACTGTGGGGGCCTGAAGGTCCCTGACATTTTTAGCAGATTTAAAGGAAATCAGTGCATGCTAACCAAAAACTGCTTTTTTTCCACCACATTTCCCACACAAGCTGACAGCCACACTCTCCCATTTTGATTGCAGTGCCCTTTCCTCTTTTTGGCAGAACTTGATCTGACTACAACAGGCTCCACACAGCCAACTTTAATGCAAGTAACACATCAGTAGTACCAGCCAAAAGCAAAAAAAAACCCCAAGGAAAACACCAGAAGGTAAAGCTCACAAATGCATAAACACTGTTTACAAAAGCTGACACTTCTTTTAGTTAAAAACTAAAAGTTTTAGTTACAAACTCAACACAGTCTTGTGCTCACAGTGTGGCACCATGGCACTTTCTCCACTTGCTCCATGTTCCACCACTGATTTAGGGGGAATTTGGGACAATTAATCCCTCAAATCTCCCATTTTCACACTGACAGATGCAGTGACAGTCAGCCAAGTCCACTGTCACATCACTGCCTTCCAGGGCAAGAATTCTTCCAAGAATATTTGCTTTTAGGGTAACAAAATGAAATGCAAACAGTGCCAGAAAATACCACCTGTGTTTCTTAGCTCCTGTCACCATAAACATGCACAGAAAGATGTCAATAAGCAAAGTTTCACAGTAAAAACTCAGCCCAGCAGGAGCTGACGAGTCTTTTTCATGTTTAATTAGTTGAGAAGATCAGGCTTCTAAAGGTTAAAGCTACTCTGGAATCTCTAGAAGTCTAAATAACAGCACTGTAAAAAAAGTCACCTCTCTGCTGTACGTGTAACAGCTCTAGTTTCACTAGATTGAACTACTTAGGAAATAAAAAAAATAACTTTTATAGCTATTATGATAGTTATTTATTGCAGCTTCTTCTAAAAGCTCCATTCAAACTGCATCATCTTTAACCCCATTTCATTATTTGAGCTAGAATTTTAAAAAAGATTGATTTATCCCACAGGATCCTTTAAGAAACTATTCAAAGAAATGACTGTATTTCACACTCGAGACAATTGATGCAGAAAAACATTTCCATCCTCCAAGACTCCTGTGGAATAACACAGCATTCTGCAATCCCACAGAAAATCAGAGTCTGTAAGGTAACAGAGCAGTCTGACAGCTACAGGAAATTCAGCAGAGTTTGAACAAATTTCCCTGTACCTGCTGTACCCTTTGAACAAAGCACAACCCCAATTTTCAGTCACAGAACAAGCCTGGATCTCCCTTTCTCCAAGTCCCCCTGAGAAAGGCTGAGGGAGAGGAAGCAGAAAATTGGTTTCCTTACCTCCATTAGGGCCAGGGTCAGGAGGATCCAGAAGCATCCCTCCCCAACTCCTCCCACTCCATCCTCCCTCTCTCTTGATTTTGATTTTCTTCCTCCTCTCCAGCGTGTCTCTCTGCTGGATGATTTCAGTCTGAATTCTCTCTCGCTCTTCTTTTTTTCGTTGGGCAACCTCCTGCACTCTCCCAGTTTGCAGCACAGGAGCATTGAGGCCAGGCCAGAGGAAACCAGAACGTCCTTAAAAACAACAGAGGGAAAATTATGTCTTGCTTCAAGTGAGGATTGCAACTCTGCACTCAGGAAAAATGCAACCAAATGGAAAATTCTCAGGTATTTTAAATGCATCCTCTGAGGCAGAATTTTTATCTGAAAAAGCAAAAGCAACTTTAAATAATCACATCAAGATTTATTTTGTTTAAAGACAAAAATATCTCAAGGAAAAGAAATTTTTCCACTTATGAAAGTAAGAAAATATATCTTATACTACACACAAAAACACCAAGACATGTCTTCAGCTTTGTATTTGTGAATGTACCTTCACCAATCTCCTGGCCTCTATTGAGATTCTTCCTCAGCTTTTTCTTCCTTTTCTTTCCTCTTCCCTTCTTTACTCCCACGCCAGTCTCTGCCAAAGCTCCTTTCCAGAGCTGATCAGCTGTCACTGAAATAAAAAAAAAACAACAAAACAACTTCCTTTAGTTATATTCAAAGTACAGCTTACACTGGAAAGTGAACAAAAAATAACCCCAGATTTGAAACCTGCTTGATTTTGGCTTTGCTGGAATTGAAACTGTAGCATTACTGCCCTGCCAAAAAAGTAATTTCCTACCCTGTGCATATGGATTTGGTGCCTCTGCTCCTGATTCCTGCACTGAGAGAGGCACACAGCCAGGTTTTCACAAGGTTTTTTAAAGTGGATTTAAAGACAAATATTCCTAACAAGTCACCAGTACAATATTCATTTCCAGGTCATGAAAAGAAAATCATTCCTTAGGAACTCAGAGCAGCAATACTTCGAAGTGCTTATCCAAGGACATTGATCAATGACATTGAATCATCCCTAAAAATATCCTGCTTTAAAAGGCACAAAACACAAAAAGTAAGTCCCCATATGAAGCTGTTTTAAAAATGAGAAGTTCCTTTAACACAACAATCTATTTTAAGGGTGAAAAATAAACACACCTGTAAATAACAAGGGATTTGTCCTATGAGAATCAGTAAAGAAAATATGAAAATAATCTGAGGATAGATAGGTTTGATAGACAACTAAAATGTCTTTTATTAACCAATAGAATAATTAACAAGAAAGCTGTTAACCAATTAGAAGTTGCCATTGAGGTTTGTAAAAACTGTATAAAAGACAACATGGGGCCATAATAAAGAGCTTTTTGAGCTTTCTGGAAACTTGATGCTGTGTCATTCTGTAGGTCCCGACTGTCCCTACAAGGACACAATTCCTAAAGTAGCCCAGGATCCCATTTAAAACCAAACTATCAGCCACTAAAAACTTTCCAGCTGATTACAACACACCCATGAATGCAGCTGGGAGCTAAATGTGTGTGGGGAAAAAAAAAAATCAACAGAAAACCCCCCCACCAAAACCAACAAAAATAAATAAAAATGTATTACCTCCTTACTTCAATTTTTTTTTCAGGGGAAAAGTAAGTAGGCAACGAGTGTTTCAGTAAATTCATGCTAAGTCAACTCTGGGGCTGTTCCATTAGGTGGAAGGCTGATCATCAATCCTGTTAAGCTTCTCAGCTTCTTCAGAAAACACTGTGTTTTTCTTTTTGAAAGAAAACTAAAGCAATTCTTTTTTTAAAAAAATGAGAATCCTGCCAGCCTGGAAACATGGAATCACAATAAAGGCACTTCCATTTTTCCTTGCAAGGCCATTTTTAAGCTGGATTTGCAGTTTGGGTGACCTCTGAAAGCTACAGAGGGGCAGCAACAAGCAGTTAAAAGAAAAGAGCAACTCTGGAGCTGGTAACAGATGCCAAAAAAATATATATATCCTGCACTTTGAGCTGCACTCCAAATATACACACAATCAGTTCACTTTAATTCCAACAGAGGAAAGGAGCAAAGGTCACAGAGCAAGGACATTGTCCTGCACCAAAGGAGAACATTCAATCCAACAGATCCACGAAGAACAGCTCAGGTCACACCAAGCTTTGCACAAATCCTGATAAAATGAGAGCCAGGTGGAAACACCACGTTGGGTCCCAACTGCAGCTCCTCTCATCAGCTCACAATAACCCCATCATGTGTCTGGGAAGCAGCTGCATTTCATGGGACACAGCAGCAGCCTGCAGCCTGCTGAGCTCTTTACAGCGTGGATTTTAGGAGGAAGTGACAAGGATGGGATGTGAAAGATGACAATGATGGGGACATTGCTGATGACAGACACACAACACACCACTGGAGAAAATAAAACATCTGTGGGTGAGAAAGGTCAGCCTGACTGGGCAGCAAAGCACCAAGGGGCTCAGTGAGCACACACACAGGCCAGAGAAATGTCCTGAATTCTGCTTCCACACTTGTAGGGACATTCTGCAATGAAGACACCACAGCAGATATGCACTGCCTGTCAGATTTATGGCCTTAATTTATTTTGCCTTTGTAAAATAGCATGCATTCCTCAAGAGCCAAAACAGGAGCAGTCATAAAAGCCACTACACAATTTTTAGTCAGTTACCCAAAAGCAGAGAACTACTGAGTGGGGGGGAAGTGTCATTTATTTTATTTTATTTTATGGAAAAAGATCCACTATCCACCAAAGCAGGCTTTACTCCAGCTGATCACTAACAACCACCAACAGTAAGTCTGTGTCACATCACTCCATTTCACTTAATCTACACCAAAGGTATTTGCAATATTCTGGAAAGTGTTTGGGGTTGTGTCTTTTCCTATTATCCCTGAATATCAGGAGTAAGACAGGTATTTATCAGATAAATATTAGGCCACACCCCAAACCACAAGTATTAAAAGAAAGCAGTATCCTAGATACTCATTAATTGAGGTTCAAATCAGATTTCTTTGCCTCCTGTAGGATGAGTTCACAGCTTGCTGAGCACACAGAGAAAGACAAAGAGCAGCAAGTTCCAACACTGAAGGGAGTAAAAGCAGAAGAAAGAATCAATTCTGTAAAACAGCTAAGCAGGCTCACTTCCTTCAGACACAAGTAACCTTTTCCCAAGGTTTTTGGTGACAAACAGCCTGTGGCAGCACAGCAGCAGAGACACAGACATTAACACTGACATAATTAAAAGACTGAAGAACTTGTTCTAATTAACATGCTGTCCACTAACACCACCACATTTGTGCAGCTCTATTACCTTAAGGAGCTCAATAAGGTCTTTTCAACCACTTATATTCAAATTTCAGCCTGGATTACTCTTTTATTAACAGATGAAACCTTCCAAGGGATGATATTTCAAGCCCATTCCTTCTCCAAAGAGGTTTGGTAATGAGAGAAAAATGGAACACTGGCACACTAAGGCCAGAGGGGTTACTTTTAACATGTGCACACTCATCAAAATCAGTGTGCTCACCTCAATGTTATTAACATTGTTAAAAAATGAAAAAGCTCCCACTATGTGGGTTGCATAAAAATTTTGAACAGGTGGGTGGGTGTGCAAATCTGTTGGCAGGAAAAAAAGACATCTGTAGTCTAATTATTTTTTTCCCAAGATCAAATGGGAAAATTTTGGGGTATTTTCCTCAAAATCCAGACACAAAACTTACAAACTGGCAGCACGACAAAAACCCCAGAGCTGGAAAATACTCCAGAAGATGTATTCACACTGCTGCACTGCCCCAGGGAATAACCCCACTGAACTGCACACCTTGAGCACTGCACTCAGATCAGAAATTCACATTTTCTAAAGCTCAGATCAGAATGTCACATTTTCTAAAGCTCAGATCAGAATGTCACATTTTCTAAAGCTGGCAATTTGTCACCATGTCAGCAGAAGCTGCAGACGTGGGATTGTCAATCTCAGTTCAAACCCTGAATAAAATCCAGCTACAATCCCAGCACCTGAGAAATTGTATTTTATTTTTCTCTTTATGAAAAACCAAGGACCTTAAATGTGGCTAGTACATGTTGTTGTAAGTGCTATTGTTTTTTGAAGGTGGCTTTGATTATTAAAACTTTCATTTTTTTTTTATTTTTAGTAACTATCATGCCTCAGTGTCACCAGATGGATATGGAGAAGAGAAATTTCAGTGAGGTTTGCAAACTAAACAAACACCTTTGGCTTGGTTCAGCTCCTCAGAACAAAATGAAAGTCAGAGGCTAAATGCCTTTGAAAAGTAATACAGTAAAACCATCAAAATAAATGCTGTAAAAATACCCCAATCCAATTAAAACCCACCAGAATGCCTCTCTAGGAATAATTAACTGGAAGGTATTCAGTCTCCTTTCTTTTGACTAAAAGCAATTAATCAACATACAGACAACTCCCTTGTAAAAGGAAAAAAAAACCCCTAAAGAAGCAGTTGTACAGATGTAATTCTTTACATCCTTAATGCTGAAACATCCAAACTCTTCTTATGCTACTACTGATAAGGACAAGAGGCAGCTCTGCAATTTATTTAAATTATTTTAAATTTCTCTAAAATTAAATTCGAATGTATTTAAATTATTGATGTGAATTATTTATCTGGAATGTTCATATTTCAAGAAAAAAATCTCTGTAAACTGAAAAAGGAAGTATTTTTAAATTCTGATCATCGAGTTAGACGTGGCTGCCAAAATGAACATTTTAGCCCAAAGAAAGCCACAAAACCCCATGGTCAGGAGGGTGGAAAGGGGAAAGAACAAGCCTGGAATGAGAAGATAATTTCACATTATTTCATTAAAAACTCACTGAAGTATGTCATAGGACAAGAATAAACCCCTGTGTATGTTTTTGTATCAGAGCTGCAGGAGAAAACTACCTGGGTAAGGATCAGAGATAATTACAATTCCTCCTGTTTAAATGAATTCCTTCTGTTTAAACCAGACAAACTATTAAAAATAACAGTTCTGTTGGAGGTATAGATGACCCTACCAACAGGAGCACAGTAACATCACCCAAGGAATGATGGAAGATAATTAAACATCCCCTAACAAGAGAGAAAACCCCAGTCACCCTCCTCAGCCACAAAGCCTTGTCATTTATCTGACATTTCCCTTGCCAACTATTCCACACAAAATGGTCATTTCTGCATTTTAAATGTTGCCACTCCTGAAGCCACTGCAGTGATTTATATTGAGTGATTTTTGTGCTGCTTGCATCCACTTGGTTTGAATTCTGAAGGTTTTGCTTTTTATTTCTGCAAGAGAAAGTGCTCTTAGAATAATGTGAAAACACAAAATGCTTTGAAATACAAAACTCTGAATCTCATGGCTGCTGTCACTGCTTCATATGCAAAAGAGGCACACTTCCATTTTTCCACTTTAATAAATAGAGCCAATAGTTTCAGGCAGTTTGCCTAAAAATATAAAACTTTACTAAACAACACGGATGCCATCCCAGCAAATATTTTTTAATTCAGTCATGTGAGCAGACATCTGGAAAAGCCTCTGGTAAAACAGAGCTCACCCAGAGCTTGTGAGTATGAACACAAGCCTCATTAAGGAAATAACCTCACCTACAAATCCTAATCACACGGCAATCACTTGTGGTGCTACAGGTTTAATTTCAGATAAACACAACAACAACAGAAGGGTGGCTTCTTACACACTCTTACCTTGCTGCTGCTTGCCTAAACGAGTTTTTCCTGCAGGTGGCATCCTTAGAAAGCTTTTTCCATGCAGAGCCTGCAGCTCACACTGCAGCCCTCCCCAAATCTTTGTGGAGACTTCTCTACCCTCAATTATTTGGAATCAGTCAATGCCCAAAATTTACTGGGTAAGATGAGCAGCAAGCACAGTCTGTTTAGATTTTTTTTTTATCCTCTTCAGCAGGTGTAAAGAAAACAAATTTCTTTGTTTGAAAAGAATTCTGTGAATGCTGAGAATAAGATGTTGAGAATAAGAAGAGAGCACCAGTTCTGAAAGGCTGATTCTGCAGAACTGAAATCCTGTGGATTATATCCTTAAATTGGATGGATACATCCTTAAATATGGACTATATCCTCTATATTTATATTCTTAAATCCTATGGATTATAAACAATCAAATTTTGACTCTCTAAATGCTGCAGTTATCTCTGCCAGAGATTGTATCCTCAGCATTTCTTCTCTTCCCCTAGAGGACAGGATAAGGAACCACCAAGGAAGTGAAAAAACCCCCTCAGTTATCTCAGTTCACAGCCCTGAGTGTGAATTTAAACATTTATGGAAAGCTGAGTGAAATTCCTCTCAGGACTGGAGGAAAACACTGCACCAAGAGCAGAAAATGTGCAGTTTTTGTGCAACACCTTCTTGCATTTCAGTAATTTCACCTCTGAGGCAGCACCAGCTTGAACAGCACCTCTTGCCTTAGGGATCAAAAATAATTTAGGAGATAAACACACAATTTATACTCTCAATAAAGGCCTAGGAAAGGAGGGGAAAAAGGGGGAAAANACCTGCACTGCCACTGTAACCTCAGCAGACACAAAAAACTCCCTACACACGGATTTCCTTTCCTGGCTGTATTTCTCCAGCACATTATTTCCTTCCCCTCTCCTGCCTGTAACAGTTAACAGTTTTTATCCAGCTCCAGGCTCACCTGTGTTGAAGAAACTGCTTTTCCTGCAGGGCTGCACTGTGCCAGTCCAGGGGGCAGAGAGGCAGCAGCGTGTCTGGAAATCCCATGCCAGGCTGGAGTAGGAGCTGCAGCTCCCTGTCCCTGCCACAGGAGCAAACCCTGGGGGCAGAGACAGACACGTGTTTACAGGCAGCACTTTTCCTCCCTTAAAACTGTGTTTTCTGGGAATTTCAGAAGTGATTTTTTAAAAGGGAATCAGGCTTGAGCCTTTTGTCTTGCAGGGCAAAGCAGAATGTGGGAGGGAAAACACTGCAAACAGAGAATGTCACCAAGAGAAGGAGGCAAGAAGTCTTCAGGCACATTAGAGTGATTTTAATAAATTATTAAGAAGTAGCTGCAGCATTTTCTTTTTCCTGGTTTACCTGGCAAGAAATGGTTTGGGGTTTTTTTAAGGATATTCTTGTGACTAGACTGTGAAAATGTTTCTTTCCACTACAGAAACTCCACCAGCCTGTGTCCGAGCCCCTCTTAATGTTCAGGCTTTAATCACAGTTTGGCATCACTTCATTACAGATTGCCCTGAGGATGAAAAGAGACCTGAAATTCATTAACTACTTCAAGAGAAGAAAGGCAAGAACGTTTGTAGAGGACCGTAGAAAATAAAGATGCTTTCCCTTCCTTCTAAGCATACTTTAACCCCTGAGGGGAAATAAACAATACATTTGTATATACTGGGAAAACAAATAATACATTTGTATATACTGGTAAAGTACTGGGGGGAAAAAAATAATACATTTGAGTTTTGAAAAGCGACTGAAGAGAATTAAAAACCAGAAAATTACAGAAAAATTAAGAGAAAAACCCCCCTTGGAGTCCTATTGAATAAAAATGGTCATGATGAGGAGAAAGGCAGAAAATAAATGGGAAGAAAATAGTAATTTGAACTATAAGGCAAACTGTGGCTTTATAATCTCAAATTATAAATTTAATATTTATATTATCTCCATCATCTCAAGGCAGAGAAGTTCCTCTGAAGGGTGACCGATGCAGGTTTCCAGAGGCACAGCTGCCCTGTGAGGATGAGGAAGGTCTGCACCACCTGAACTTTCCTGATGCCACCGCGATGCCTCCGGTGAAACCCGGGAGCAGGAGAGGCCCCGGGGGCTGCCCTCACACCTCAGACCCACCTCAGGGACGCTGCAAATTGCACAGGGATGTGTGGATATGTACCAGGATGTCTGGATGTGCACATAAATGTACAGATGCGCACACGGATGTACGGACGCGCACAGGGATGTCTGCCCGGGTGTGCGCCCTCAGCGCGCTCCCCTCGCCCTGCGGTGAACCCCCTCGCCTCTCCCCCGGGCCGGTGGTCGCTGCTCTCCCCACAGAGGCTCCCCCGTTCCCCGGCGCTGCCCCATCACCTCTCCAGGCCGCCCGGAGCGCCCCGCGGGCACACGCCCGGCCCGCCGCCACCACCGCCGCCGCCATGCCGGGCGCCTCACGGCCACCGTACCGAGTGAGGCGGCCCGGGCGCTGCCTGATGGCAAAGCGCGGCGAGCCGGAGAAGGGCTGCGGATAAAAACCAAAGCAAAAGCCGGCGGCTGCCGCTTTAGTGAAGCCTTTGCTGACATTTCCCCCCTCTCCCCGGCTGCTTCCCGCACCGTTAACAGCCCCGCAGGCAGGCGGGCACGGCCGCAAAGGGAAAGGCCCCGGCAGGTCCCCAGCGCCCGCCCCGTGAGGGGAGCCCGCTCCGGGTTTGCGCTCTGTGGGCACCGGAGTCTCCCTTTTATAGGAGACTCGTTTAAAGTACTTCTTTTAAAATGCTTCTTTAAAAAGACTTTTTAAAGTGCTTCTTTTCCTGGTGTGTCACAGTTCGAACTACGCCTTTAAAGTTGTTCATGCTCCATTCCCCGATGTTACAAATACACAGTGTAACGTCGGCTGTTCGCAAATATTAAAATAAATGCTATATTTATAATGTTAAAATAGCTTTACTTTTATTTCTGCTATTGAACATGGTAGTAGCTAACATAATTATG
>VXBB01001725.1:28304-38565 GCA_013399915.1 Illadopsis cleaveri
AAAAAAAGAAATAAATAAACACCTGTGTCCTGGGGAAAGCTTGCCTTAACTCACTCAGCAGTGGTGGCTGGGTCTGTTCACTCCTTCACTTGATGAACATTCTGGTTGTGGGGTCGTTCTGCTTGATGACTCTTTGCTCAGGTTGCTACAGCTATAAATGCTCTGGATGCTCCCAGCCTTTTTTCCCTGGATGCTTTTGTCCCTGCCTCGGAATTCCAACCCCATCAGGCCATAAATGTATTTGTGAATATACATGGGACCATCAAATCCCACTTCACGCTCTGCAGTTCTCAGATCACTGCTTTGAAGGGGGCTCACAAGATATTTAACTGGCTGGGTTGCTGGATGGGAAGTAACTTGTGGATGGAGCTAAGAGCTTTCTGGAGATTTTTTCCCAAACCAGGCAATTCTTCTTTGAGCCTCTTTGATCTTCAGCAACAAGACCTCCCAGGAGACTTGCAGCTCTTCCTGGCTACTGCCAGGCTAAAGAGAACAGTATTTTTCTCTCCCTTTTTTCTCTTATTGAAGCATTTTGCCTTCTGGGCACAGTTTTCCTTCATAATAACCTGATTTCGCTGGTCTTTTAAGAGAAAAAAAAAAAAAAAGGAGAGACAGATTGGAGAAAAAAAAAACCAAAACAAACCAGCAAAAAAACTGAGGCCATCCAAATCTTTCTCAGGGCAGATCTAACGTTATGACCTGAAAGGAGATTAGGAAAGAGAATGTCCCTAATCAGTCCTGTGGAGAGAAGAAGAGTCCAGGACAGGCAGAGGGGCTGTGCACCCCCCAGTGCAGTGTGAGCCAGCACAGTGCAGGGCTCCAAAGTTCACAACAAACACCTCTGAGGTGATGCTGGGAGTTCTTCATCTCATCTGGGAGTTCTTCATCTTGCACTGTTCCTACAGCAGGCCACAGCACAGAGAGAAACCAAGAGAAGTCTGGATTGTCCCCTGAAACACCAACCCGCCCTAGCCCAGGACCTGGATGTCCATGGCACTGCTGAGGTGACAAAGAGCACATCAGGAGCTCCACACAGGAACAACAAGTTGTTCTCATCCCTCATGCCCAGTGCAGAAGTCTCCTTTCCTTTGCTCTGCCCATGACTCATAGGAATTTTTCCTCCAGGTATGGAACAGACACCAACAAGCAGAGAGGAGCTGGCTAGTGACAGTCTGTGGAATCATCACACAAATTCCTGCAGGGCAGCTGGGTTCATGCACAAATTTAACTGTCTCTGACCCTCTTGAGTTTGGGGTTTTTTTTTACTTTTTAATAAGAGGAGAGCTGTCTTGTCCAAGTGAGTAAAACATTCCAGGCCTGAAGGGGTTTGCAGAGGGAGCTTGGCAGTTTCCTGTAAGGGTGGCACATATGTGGAAGTGCCAGAAGAAGCAGCAGGGCACAACTTAGGGAATGGCAGACGTGCAGGAAGGCAAGAGAGCAGCTGTGGCACCCAGAATGGAACAGCCATCATTCCTGGGGGCTGGCAGCAGGTGGGACTGTGAGGACTGCTGGGTGACACTGCTGCTGGGACACCAGGGCTGTGACACCTCCCTCGGCTGCTGAAGCCAACTGAGGTCTGGGTTGGGTTGTAAAAGCAACAGTCTTGTTGGAACCCTGGGCACTGAGAATTTCAGATTTCTGTGCTCACAGGCACTGACCCCCAAGCAAACACTGCATTGACCTGAGCCCGTGCAAAAGGCTCCCAAAATTGAGTGACAGCACTGGGATTGTGGGTGTGGAGTTTGGATAGAAGTGTGTGATAGCACAGGGTGGGAAACTTAGAGTTTAAGGGTTTAGAATACAGTAATAGATATAAAGCAAGGTGGAGGATTTAGGGCAGAGGCTGAGTCCTTTTTCACCTTCTCCATCATGGGTCTGGGTGGGATTTTGTAATTGGATAGAAAAATCCACATTGTGGGCCAGGGGTGGTTGGTTATTGGGTTAAAAGTAAAAATAATTGAGGTGTCATTTCATAATTGGACAGTTTATCCTTAAAAGGCCTTGTAGAGAAAGAGATGGGGCCATTTTTTTACTTTGTTAGCTAGGAGTCACGGTCTGTGAGACTGTAACAGAGATAAGAATTAATAAACATCTGAGTCTGAACACGAAACGTCTCTCGAGCATTCAATCCCAGCCCTGGCAGAAAAGAAGATGAAAAGCAACACAGTCACACAGTGTCATGGGTGCTGTCAGGAGACTTGGAATCTGTTGTTTCTGATCTTCTATGTCTCCACAGGGAACCCAGGACAGCCGTGTCTAGATGCTTGCGGGTGCTGAAGAATGGGAAGAGCAACAGAAATGTGTCTGGTTTAAAATCAGCTCTGTCCTCCCGTTTTGCACAGCCTCACCCTGGGTTTTGCCACAGTCCTGTGTGCTCTCCACTGCCTCTGCCCATTGAGCCCCAAGGGAGAATTTATACCTCAGGTGTAAATTCTGTTAATCATTTACTGCATGACCTTTATTCCTAGAGATCCTCTGGACTTCTGCTGCTTTGTGCTCTTCCCAGCTGTGGGGCCACACAAATGTTTAATAGGAGCTGACCTGCAGCTTCCTTGGTTACCAATGGCATGAACAGCTGAACCTGGCAGTTGTGAGCTCTTTCTCTCCAGAGATTTGTTTGACAAATGCTGAAAGCCATTAAAGACCAACTCACCTGAACAGATCACTCATTTTTCACAAAAAAAAAAACCCCAACAACTGCAAAGGCCAATGATAAATGGTAAAGCCATTGAGTGATGCATTCTTTTATTGTTGGTAGAAGACTCCACGTGGGTGAGAGATGTGAATGACATTTCTGCCTCACTTGTATACGGGAATGGCTGTGTCCTGACCAAATGCCAATGCCCATCGAGGAGAAAAGATGGGAAAACTTATCTGTTTTCCCAAGAAAAGAGAGCCTGGGGCTGATAGCCCTCAGCATGGCTATTTCCCACTCAGAGGAATGCTGGTATCATTTTTTTCATTCAAGTCAGAGCACACCAGGAGGCAGAGCTGAGTAGCAGGAAAATGCCCCGGAAGGCAACTCGGGAAAAGTAGGTTTATTCTCAGCTCCAGGACAAAACTTGTGGTCGAGCCAGCTCCTTCATCTATAAAGCAGACATCTGTGCTCAGAAAATCAGGTGCTGGAATTGCACAGGAGCAGTTTCCACAGAGCAGCTTTAAAAAAAGGCAGTTGTTCTTGGAATTAAATCATATGTATATATATGTATGTATGTACTTTTCTTTATACCTCCCTATATTTATTTGTCTATACAAATATGTATTTATGTACCTATATTTATGTGCAGATATGTATGTGTCTGTATTTGTTTATCTATGTGCATGTTTACATACAGGCATGGACACATATTCACCTGCAGGATTAAATCCATTCTGTGCAGGAGCAGAATTTCAGCTTGTGCTGTTCTTCTTCTCACTTCTCCTTCTCCTTCACTTTCTCCTTCTCCTCCTTTTCCTTCTTCTTTAATGAAATGGAGTGAAAAGGCTGGAAACTGTGAAATGAGTGCCAGGAGGCAGAACAGAAGGGCTCTCTATCCCTGTAAGGATTTAAATAACCCAGCTTTCAGGGGCAAGGCTCAGAAGTTCTAAATGCAGAGGGCTGGTAGATTGCCCTGCCTCTAAAAGCAGTTCTCAGGCTGCCCTTCCTGTGGGTTCCTCCAGCTGTGTTAAATTGTATTAAACATTATTAAATGATGATATTTAATAATATTTAATGCAATTAAATAGTATTAAATCTTGCCAAATTAGGGGGAGATAAATGATGAGATATACAGTTGATGTGGTGGTGTTTTTGTGGTGGTATTTATATGGTATTTATGCTTCTGCCCTGCATAAGAGAACCTTTGGGCAGGTTTATGTCCCTGACAGAGTCCTTGACATTGTGATTTGCTCTTCCTGTAATCAAAAAAAACCCCAAAACATTTCCATACAGGGCAAACCTGCAAAATGCCCAGGTGAGGAATCTTCCTTCCTTCCTTCCCCTCAGCCCCTGAGGAATTCTCTGCACAAATGGGCTCAGATGTGCCACAGTGGTGGTTTCACCACAGAACTCCACCAGTGCTGGTGAGAGATGAGTGCTTAAAACCTGCACTCAGGTCTGTCAGGAGCCTTTGAAGTGATGCCTTGGGAAGGCTGAGCTGGAACAGAGACTGGACAGAGCTGGAGAATAAAGCAGGGATTTATTGAAAGGCCTCCAGGATCCACCTTGGGCAGGACAGGGCCTGCCCAGGGCTGCACCCAAGGTGGACCCAAAATGGTCACAAAATGCCCAACTGGTCATGACCAAGGTGGACCCAAAATGGTCACAAAATGCCCAACTGGTCATGAGGTCTTACATTTTTATAAGTTTTGGTCCATTTGCATCTTGGGGTTGAATTGTCCAATTCCAGCTCCAGGCTGTGAGGTCCCATCCTGCTTGTTCCTCCCTTCAGCCACCCTTGTTTGTGCTTTTGGGGCTGCAAGTTGTCCTTGGTGTGCAGCAGGAGAAGGATTTGTTTTGTGTCCCTGCTGTGTGCAGAGCTGAGTGACACTGAGTGTGAGCTCAGAGCTGCACCCCTGGGCAGCACAGAACCTGAAATACATGAAAGCTGAAACTGAAGGCATCAGAAGCAGTTTACCCATCTTTTAATCAATACCAAGACCCTTTGAAAGACCTGGAAACAACAAAAGCAAACCAGGAAACTTCATCCAGTCCCTAAAATCCAAGTGTGTAACAATAAAAGAAGAGAGCAATGCCAGAGGAACACACCAAGGAGCTGCAGACAGCAGCACTGCACAGAAAAATGTGCCTGCCAAAACAAAGAAAACCACAGTGCATGGAGCAGTCCCCAAGTTCTGGGATTCCCAGAGCTGTGTGTTTGGGTTAGAGACTTTGCAACTGCAGAGGAGCCAGTGCAGGGGTTAAAGAATCAAACACACCATCCCCAGCCCTCATTCCACAGCCCAAGTGAGGATGGCTCTGGGCTCTGTGCCAGGACCCCATCACAAAGTGACATTATCCAAACTTCTAGTCAGAACTTGACTGGAAAGATTGAGACCAGGCAACAAACCCTAAGAACATGCCTTTCTGTCAAAGCTGGAAAAAAAAAAGCCCTGTGAGAACTGTGTGGTTCTGACCAAAAAAACCCCCACACAGTGAAAATGTTTTGCACTTCATTTTGCAATGTTTTATTGCATCTGCTATTATTTCTTGATTTATTATTTTTTTAATATTGTGACATCACGGGATAAAATATGGATTCAATATTTTTTTATGGGAAAATGCTGTGGCCGAAAATCTTTTTTTTCTGTGACTCTCCACTTAATAGTGCAATGGATTTTTTTCCACAATATGTGCTGGAACAGGGAGCAGCAGAGTGACTGTGGGATTGCCCTCCCTGCAGATACTGAGCCCTCAGCTGAACATGGCTCTGAGCAAACCCATGTAATTGGACCTGCCCAGAGCAGGGAGTCACACTTGAACTTCTCTGAGCCAACCTACATTATTCTGTGCTCTGTGATGCAAAGGATGGGAAGAGGCTGGCTATGACACAGGGGAATGAAAGCCTAAGGAAGATTTTTTTTCTCCCCCCATTCCACTCCCTTCTCCACAGAAAATCACGAAGTGCAAACCATTAAATTTCAAAAAAACCCTAAAAATATTCCACACTGCTGCCTCCTCTGGCAGAAAGGGTGGTGGGGGTCATTTGATCTTCCTTTTAACACAATTTTTTTTTTTTTTTTTTCTTTTCAGTTTAACATCAAACAGCTCCAGTTAGAAGTGGGACCTGAAGGATTTGCCCTCCTTGGACCTGGCCTACTCTCGAGGCAATCCAGGCTGGAATTTCAGTGCTAGCTGGAAGGCACACAGCAGGGACTGACAGCAGCACCAGCTTCCCTCCCTCTGTATTTCCCAGCTGCTGTTTTCCCACAGAGCCAAACAGGATTCTTTGCCTTTGCAAATGGATCACCACCAGTTTCTGTTCTTTCATTTTAAAGGCAATTAGTGGGTATTTATAGTGCACCCCACGTGGAGGGGCAGCTTTGGATTGAAGTGCTTTGGCCCAGTCCAAAGAGAGATTGGTGAGTGTGGCTGCCTCTGCTGCCATTCTTTAACTGCAGGTTTAGTAACCCTCAGAGCTTTCCTATTTCTTCTTTACTTTAAATTGCCCTTTCCACTCTCCTCAGTGCTTGAATACATCCACCTTGACATCCCCACCTTTCTGAGGCCCCAGTGCTGGTGGCCTGGGGACACTGGTGCTGCCAGGGCTTGGAGCAGGAGATGGGATCAGCTGGCAGCCCCTGCTCTCTGGTGGGCACCCATCCTGCAGCGTGCCCTGGGTGAAATGTGCATGAGATATCCTGATACAGTGCCATGTTTTGGCTACCCCTCGTGTCTTGGGTTCAGTGCAAGATGTTTTCTATTCTCATCTGTTGAAGAGCATTTTTATCTATCTCATAACTCCAGGGGGAGGGGGTGGGGGCCTTCTGTTAATGGCCCCGCTGTTAAACCAGCTGGGGCAGGGTTCTTTCTCCCTTCCAGGACCCATCCTCCCTGCAGGGGATATCTGCTGTCCATGGGCCATCCAGGCTCACTGCAGGGCTGAGACAATTCCATCATCCCACCCAGGGGGAGGAGCCCAGCATTCCTGCCTGGATCAAAGCTGGCATTCAGAACAGCAGCACAGCCTGTTTGCACTGGATTCCCAGAGGGAGACCAGACCCAGCTCAGCTCCACTGGACCGTCTACAGGATCATCTCTGCTCCACCAGAACCACATCTGGCACTGCAGGAGGGTTTATTTGGACTGCGCCCAACACCCTGACCAACAGAGGGTCAGGTCATGTTCTGACTCTGTCAGGGTTTCTGCGATTTTTAAAATTTTTTTGCTTGTTTTTTGTACTGCTAGTTTGTATTTTTTAATAGTCCTAGTAAAGCGCTGTTATTCCTATTCCCATATCTTTGCCTGAAAGCCCCTTAATTGCAAAATTATAATAATTCAGAGGGAGAGAGTTTACACTCCCCATTCCAAGGGAAGCTCCAGCTTTCCCTGGCAGACACCTGCCTTTCCAAACCAGGACACCTTGCAGATTCCCTTCCTGAAGGCACTGATTTAAACAGAGCCCAGTCTAGAATTAGTCCTCTCTCTCTCTTAATAACACTCTGTACTCTGTACTCTGCAAATACTTCTTACTGTGTTCTGCTACATGCAGAGAAAATTAAGCAGCACACAAACCTTTGCAGTTCAAGCATCCCAAATAACATTACACGGCCACTTTCAAATTCTCAGCATCTGCCACCCAGGCTGCTGCTTAGGAGGAATTCACATTAACAATATATTATAGTTAAATATTATGCAGTTAGAAAATCAAATTTCCTCCATAAGAGGGACATAAGAACTGCAGAAAAAAGCAGTCTATGACATTGCAATCCACCACTCTTGTGGGGTGGGGGAGAGTACAATAAAGTTCACACAGGCAGCATTAAATCTGTTACCTGCTAAATCACGGGTACTTGATTTTTACACAGGCAAACGCTTTCCTTTAATGCTTTTTCCTGTTATGCATTTTATTGAGACACAATTTATCCTGAGGAGAAAAAAAATAAATCCCTGCAGATCCCATCTCCAGTGGTTATTTCCCCTAGGACAGGTTGGGAATGGCTGGAAAGCCTGTTGGAACTAAGATTTAAAACTTCCACTTTAACTGCAGCAGGGCACAAACCCTCAAACCCAAACAGAGACTCCACACAGTGAATTACAAATACTGAGGAGCCAAAGTCCTGACCTCAAACCCTGCAAAGGAACCTGTGAGGTTCCTGGGACACCCAGTAACTCACCAGCCACTGTCCCACCTGCACCTCCCACTTGTCAAGGCCAAACAACAGCTTTCTCCTGCAAATCTCTGTGCTAATCTGCTTAGTTGAATTTTAAAAAACCCCCACACCTCTTCAGATTCAATGAGCAGTGCCAGTTGAAACTTCTGCAAACATCCTCCTGATTTTAACCTATGCCTCACACGAGGTGCTTCTGAGAGGATGGTGGGATCTGTTCCCTCGCTTATTTGCCTGACTCTGGTACAGGATTTCAATTTAAATTTAGCTGAGCCATCTTGAGAGGAGGAGGCCCAGGAAACAGCTGCCACCACCAGGCATCTCCTTGCAAGTCACCAAGTTTCCATGGCCCTGCCCTCTCTTATCTCTGTTTAAAAGTATCACAGTGACTTTATGTTGGAGCCCTGGGCACTGAGAATTTCAGAGTTCTGTGCTCACAGGCACTGACCCCCAAGCAAACACTGCATTGACCTGAGCCCGTGCAAAAGGCTCCCAAAATTGAGTGACAGCACTGGGATGGTGGGTGTGGAGTTTGGATAGAAGTGTGTGATGTCACAGGGCGGGAAACTTAGAGTTTAAGGGTTTAGAATATAGTAATAGATATAAAGCAAGATGGAGGATTTAGGGCATTGGCTGAGTCCTTCTTTTTCACCTTCTTCTCTATGGGTCTGGGTGGTGTTTTGTAATTGGATAGAAAAATCCACATTGTGGGCCAGGGGTGGTTGGTTCTTGAGTTAAGAGTGAAAATAATTGAGGTGTCATTTCATAATTGGACAGTTTATCCTTAAAAGGCCTTGTAGAGAGATAGAGACAGAGACAGAGCCATTGTCTACTTTGTTAGCTAGAAGTGCTGTGGAACTCACAGCCTGTGAGACTGTAACATAGATAAAAATTAATAAACATCTGAGTCTGAACACGAAATACTGTCTTGAGCATTTACTCCCAACTCTGGCAGAAAAGAAATAAAATTCTCAGTGACCAAGGTTCTAACACCCAAGAGAAATGAAAACCCCAGTTGCTAATTCAGCCTGCCCAGTACAGGGAGGATGTTCCCTGCCCTGCCTTTACTTGGTGTGAGTTGACAGTTGTGTGGTTTTTTTGCTTCTGTGATCATTTGCTTTTGTAAAAGCAGCATGAATGGGGTGCTTCTTAACAACTGGCAATATTTCTAAGTCACATTGGAGCTTGGGGATGCACCCTGACCTCCTCCTTATTTTAGCTTGGCCCTCCACTTCTTATTGCAATATTAATTTGCTGAAGTTGGGCACTTGAGAGAATGCAGTGATACCTTTTGGAACCTTCCTTTCCCTAAGGCTGTGGGGAGCAGGTCCATCAGAGCCAAAATCTCAGCTATTCCTCGAGCCAGCACAGGACTGATGGCTGTGTATTCCCAGCAGTGTTTTACAGAGCATTTCCCCCTCTTCGCAGTGTGTGTGGAGATGTGGGGCAAACCTGATCCCTGCTGTTAACAGGCTAAAGCACCACTCTGGGTTATACCAATGGTCACCATCAGAGCTGCTGTCTAGGAAGAAGAAAGCAAGCCTGGGAGGAATGGTGCTTATCTCAGCAGGACGCCTCTGGGTTTTCTTTCCTTTAAATGCTCTTTTCTTTTCTGCCTCAGGAAGTGGTGTGTTTTTAAGAGTCCTTTTCTGGGAGATTTCAGGGAATGATGGCAGTGATTTGAGTCTCTCTTCTGCTAGTTGCTAATGCAAACATCATTTCAGGTTCTGTTAATTAAATGGAATTACTGGAAAATCAGCATTTGCCTTAAAAGCACTAAAAACTTCCTTCTGGATAAACGATGGCAATAGATGCTGGAAAAGCCCAACATATATTTTCGTTAGGAACGCACAGTGTTGGCCTCTTGAGCACTTATGATGAACTTCACCTCCCAAATTGCTTCAAGAAATGCTTTCCCCTCAGCTGCAGGACTCATCTCCCTTTATTCTCCCATTGCTTCTGTGCAGAGTGGTGCAACTAATTGATGTTTATTTCCCTGGCTGTTAGGAAAATGAAACAATTTCCATTGCTATTTTTGTTCTCAACTGAGGTCCCTGTAAGTTAAAAATACACTTCATGTTGGCCAACGAAGTGTAGCTGGAAAATGACTGAAAAATAGAAGCTGACAAGAATATAAATTTGCATTAAAAGCCCAACATAGTGCATTAAAAAAGGCAGGAGTAAGATTTTTCTGAGCTGCTGGGAGCAATCTGGTGAAACAGCACAGACTCCTTGGGACATTTTGGTGTCAGCTGAATCTGCTTTGCTGCTCTCCCAATTTTTGTGAGCCACTTGCACTCTCTTCACCCCACAGATTGTGGGCTGCTGCCTCCAGCAGGATGCAGGTGCCTTGTCCTGAAGAGATTTATTCACTGCACTGAGCAAAGCTGTAACTGGGGATCTGACTCAAAAAGCAGACAGGTGTTGGCCTGGCTTTGCCTTCAGAAAAAAA
>VXBB01001725.1:41972-53676 GCA_013399915.1 Illadopsis cleaveri
AAGAGAAGAGAAGAGAAGAGAAGAGAAGAGAAGAGAAGAGAAGAGAAGAGAAGAGAAGAGAAGAGAAGAGAGAGATTGCAGTTGTAAGGGACCTACAGTGATCATTTAGTCCAGCTGCCTCAGTGCTTCAGGGCTGATGAAAAGAGAAGTTACAGTTGGAAATGAGAAAAAAAAAAATGCTCCCCATAAAAGCAGTGCCATTCTGAGATGCCCTTTCCAAAGAAAAAAAGTCTATATGTCCATGTGCCATTTCCAAGAAGTTCAGCTGGCTGATCAAAAGAGCTTCTTCCCTGTCACAGAACTTTCCTGTGCAATCACTCTCTGTGATAAAAAAAACACCATTTCACTGTGATTAAGACCCATCAGCCTCTTTCATCTTGGTGGAAAAGGGTTTCCCACTGCACTGCTCCTGGGACATCCCTGACACAGGGATAGAGATGCAGCAGTTGTCAAATTTTTTGTCAATTTTTGTCACAAGCAGGAGCAGTGGAGAAGTAGGAAAACATTGCCTTCCTCTTTATGGATTCCTGCCTGAGCCCTTCAGCCCTCAGAATATGAATGTCCTCTAGAAAACCCCCAAAATTTGTTTTAACATGAATTACAGATCTTCTGAACCTGTACTACTTGGGCAGCATCCTGCTGGAAAAGTACCTAAAATCCCCCAGTCTCTGAGGCAAGGCCCACCTCTGCTATATCTGCACAAAGTGGATTTGAGCCCCCAGCTCTGCATCTTTGGCACAAGTGTGATAATGTTCAAGAAAGAATAGATAAGAATAGATAATAGATAAGAATAAATAAGCTTTATTCACACGAAAGGAGAAAGGTGGAGGAACTGGGGTGAGAGGCAGCTGCTCCTTGCTTAAATTCTCAGTGGCAGGGGAATGTTCTGTTTTCTCTGGTTCCAGGCTTGATCTGTATGGTTTTGATCAGCAAGCATTTTCAGAAGGGGAGGAAAAATTGCCTTTTTTCCAGGTCTCTGTGTTAGTGAGGGGCACAGGACCAGGAAGGGTAAAAGGGAATTGACATGTTCAGGAGGAGAAGTGGTGTCTGTGTTGGGACCCACAGAATTTTCTCCTGGCTTTCCAAATCTGTGGGGATTGCTGAAATCCCTTTAGCTACAGCCACGTACCTGCCCCATGCAGGATGTCTGTACAAAAAAATTCAAAATTACAAAAAACCCCCAAAGTTATTGGGGTTTGCCATCCAAAGTTCACCTCCACCTCCCTGCTCTTGGCTGGGCAGAAGGGGAACAGCTTTCCTGTGCAAGACTTCATGAAGATTGAAGAAATTGAGATATTTGACGTAGCAGGGCTTGGCTGTGACTGATGCTCTGTATTAAAACTGATCAGTGTTTGCAGCAGAACAGATGTGGGACTTTAAATGACAATCCCAGGCCACTGCTCTTGTTTAAAACCCTTTATGTAATGCTTGGATACCTTGACACAAAGCACATTATAAATCTGGATAAACACACCGACACCCTGTTCCTCTGCCATGCAAGGTATCCTTGAAAATCTTGTGTTCTTCAGCCTTTCTCTCTGAAGACTTGTTCATTTTTTTGCACCACAGCAATGTTTTGCTGCCTGCAAACACCAGGCAGCTCTGAAGGATCTGCTAAAAAGAACAAATCTGTTCCCAGGAAGCTTAAATGTACCTGCACAGGAAAACATCTAAGGGTCCAGAAAAGAAGAAAACTAGATGTTAGCTTAGTTGGCAGCTATGAATATACAAAGAAGGAAGATCTATTGCAGTCTTTGCAATGATGTTCAATATTTAAAGTTAAATGTCCATCAATTAACTGGAGAAGAGAGGTCTGAGGACATTTCCCTGAAGCGACTATAAATATAATTTGCTGTAATTATGAAGCCCTTTCTGTTGCCATAGTGACTCACAATGGCTTTAGTCTACCTGACAATTGGGTGAATAGATTTTGGCTTTAGCTCACTGTCGTGGTTTAACCCCAGCCAACAGCCCAGCCCCACTCAGCTGCTCACTGACTCCTCCACCAGCAGGACTGGGAGAGAACCAGGAGAGTAAAAGCTGGAAAACTCCTGGGCTGAGATAAAAAGACAGTTCAATAGGGAAAGCTGTGCACACAAGGAAAGCAAAGGCAGGGATGGGCAGGCAGAAGTTCAGCTGTCTCCAGGAGAGCATCACACATAATGCTGGCTTGGGAAAACCAGCACCATCACCCCAAATGTGCTCCCCTTCCTCTTCCTCCTTCCCCCCACTTTGTACACTGAGCAGGATGCCCCATGGTCTGGAATATCCCTTTGGTCACTTGGGGTCACCTGTCCTGGCTGTGTCCTCTCTCAACCTGCCCTGCACCTCCATCTCCCCCCTCATACCAGCAAGGCCAGTATGAAAAGCTAAAAAAGGCCTTGGCTCTGTGCAAGCCCAAAAACATCTCTGTGTTATCAGCCTTGTGTTCAGCACAAACCCAAAGCACAGCCCCACACCAGGGGGGAGGAGAAGGTTAACTCCAGCCAAAACCAGCACATTCACGGATCAATTTTCAAGGAGCTGATAGATTATCATAGGGTGGGGTTTTTGTGGGTTTTGGGGTGGGGTTTTTTTGGTAGTTTTTGTTTTGGTTTTGGGGTTTTTTTGGTTATTCAAAGGTAGATAAGGACCCCATCTGCATTTGGTGCCCTGTGTGAGCCCAGAAGCATCCCAGGGTGAAAGAGCACTCGAGGCAGAGAGCCTGCCACATTGCTGCACTCTGAAACTAATCCCTCTTTCCTTGAGATGTGGCTGGGGTTAGGTGAGGGAGGCAGGAAGGCATTAATGCTTTTATTCCAGAGAATGCAGGGAGAATATCCACAGCCACTGCACATGCTGTTGTGTAACCATGACCTAGATGACAACTTGTGGGCTCAGCTTTTGTCCAGGCCCTGCTTTGATTTAATAGGGCACAATCTGTTTAGCTGGAGCATTTGGCTCCCAGGTATGCGAGCTCAGGAAACATCCCAGTGTTAACTTCCACGCTCCTGTCTGCTCCCCAAACGTGTCTGAGTGCTCAGATCCACGCTTGGAGTTGCCTTTATCCCAGATGGCATCTCCCTGCAAGCAGTCATGCCCGGTGTGTGCAGAGAGGCAGTGATGTGCAGGGATGGTTACCAGGCAGCCACAGGTCACCCAGCTCCTCCAGCACTTTCTCCCAGCCCAAGGGAGGAGCTCAGTTTCTCCCTCCTCATCTCCAGTGAGGCTGTGGACACAGTTTTGGTTTGGAAAGGCAGGTGTCTGCCAGGGAAAGCTGGAGCTTCCCTTGGAATGGAGAGTGTAAACCCCCTCCCTCTGAATTATTATAATTTTGCAATTAAGGGGCTTTCAGGCAAAGATATGGGAAGGGGAGTAACAGTTCTTTACTAGGAATATTAAAAATGTAGTAGTACAAAAAAATCCCCTGAAAAACAGGCAAACAAAGAAAATCCTAGAAACCCTGACAGAGCCAGAACATGACCCTGCTGGTCAGGGTGTTGGTGTCAGCCCAATCCAGTCCTCCTGCAGTGCCAGATGTGGTTCTGGTGGAGCAGAGATGATCCTGTAGAAGGTCCAGTGGTGTGAGATGGGTCTGGTCTCCCTCTGGGAATCCAGTGCAAACAGGCTGTGCTGCTGTTCTGAATGCCAGCTTTGATCCAGGTGGGAATGCTGGGCTCCTCCCCCTGGGTGGGATGATGGAATTGTCTCAGCCCTGCAGTGAGCCTGGATGGCCCATGGACAGCAGATATCCCCTGCAGGGAGGATGAGTCCTGGAAGGGATAAAAAACCCTGCCCTAGTGTTGAATTTCTGCATGGGGTCAGTGTGTTTTTAGCCCCACAAGGGTTCAAAACACTCTGAGGGTGTCCAGCAACCTCCCAGAAATGGCTTAAAAATAATTAGTGGGACAGCTTGATTGGAGGTATTTTGAGAAAGCAAAAAACATTTTAATTAAAGAGAAAATAACAAACTCTACAGAACAAAAGAATAAAAGCTGTGCACAGTGCAGGGAAGTCACTTGCTCCTGCTAAGACACCCCGAAAATGCCTCGAGAATCTCCGTGCTGTCTCTTAAATACTCAACAATTTAGGAGGGTTTTTTTGCATGCTGCCCAATAGAAAATAGCTGCATTTCTTGAGGAACAGCTAAAGAGACCAACAGGTGCCTTTGTCCTGGCACTGGGCTAATTATGGCGAGAAGAGCGTGGAAGTTTCTGGTTCATCTTCCTTATAAGTTCTGGGGTGAAACTGAAACTCTCTTCCCAATGTGGAAACACCTGCTGGGGTGTGGGGGTGCCCTGCAACGAGGGCAAGGCATCTGAAACCCATCTCAGCAGATTCCCACTGCCAGGAAATCTGCTTTTTATCCACGGCAGAAACACGTCATGTGGAGGGAGGTGAGCCCAAACCAGCCCACCTTGTGCTGGAGGCACCAGGGCTGATAAAAATTATTATTTCTTGTGTGTGTGACTGAGGCTGACAGACTGGAGCTGCCTCGCTTGGAGGGTAGGACATGGCCTGTGGGAAATGGATTTGGAGAGAATTGTTAAAGCCTGACAGAAGGCTCACATAGGATGTATCTGCATGTAAACTTTGAGATAAAAAAATGCTGACTTAGAAATTCCATGGAACAGGAGAGATATTATTGAGAAAAATGGAACTGGAAACAAGTTTTAAATGATGGCTTTGCAAACAGACTAGATACTTTGGAGAAATAGAACCATGAAAGGTGCATTGTAGTAGGACCCACGAGGGGTAATTTTAGATAATTGGCTTTAAGGCATTAACAGCATTGTGTGGCAAAAGCTGACAGGCCAAGAAATGCTTATAGTGGATTGTAATTAGGAAATAGTTTGGCTTCTGATTGTGATGGTGTGGATTATAACATCTGTACTGTCTCACCCTTCACACGAGACTGAAAATGGAAGAAAAGTTTTTAAAACCGCTCTCAATTGCCCCATCCCTAAGTCAGAAAAAGGTACAACCTGCCATGGTCTATCAAGTTCCACACTGCTGAAGCTTAGGGCAGCTCCTGGGGAGACCAGAAGATGTGGGAAGCAAATGTAATCGACTTTCCATAGAATATGCATTCCCACAGAATGTGCATTCCCAGGAGCTTTTGAAAAATATCTGCTCTGAAAGCCCCTGAGCACAGCCTTCCCTATGCATGGATGCCCCCTGTGCACTGGAATTTTTCCTTTGACAGGAGTAATATATCAGGCCATTTAAGGAGGCAGTTACAGATTCCCCTGCATGCTCTGAAATTAAGTGTCAGGTAACCCAGGTTGACACATTTTTTCCATCCTTAGGAAGAATTACAGGCAAGGTACAATAAGAGTGATTAGCCCCAGGTATAATACCTGATATTTCCATGTCTTATCCAGGGTCAGATTTCATCAGATCATTATGGTCTGACCTTGGCACATTCCAAGATTTTTTTTTCCCCCTATTACTGTTATCACCTTCTTTACTCTTTGAAGAAATTCTCCGTCCACGTTAGCAAACTGTTCCACTACTTAGAAAAGTTGGACATATTTTAAGAGCTGTGTGGCCAGGGGGGTTTTTCCAAAGTGCTCAGGTATCTGCTAGAAGTGTTCCAGAAATGTAGCTGTCAACATGGAAAAATGCTAACAGCAAAATGCTCAGATGAAAATTGGAGATGCACGGAGGGGAAGATATTAAATTTCTGATGCCCTGACAGAGGTCAGGGAATCAGAGAAGTCAGTTTCTCAGCCTGCTCAGTCTCTCTGCCCTGGAAATGCTGTTGAGAGAGAAATATCACCAGCTCACCTCATTGTGGGTCTGCTTTGCTCCCTTCCTTGTGGCTCCCCAACATTCTCACTCTGCCTTGCAGGCTCACCATCAGCTGGAACTATTTTTCTATGCATGGGGATGAGGGCACTGATTTTTTTGTTTTTCCCAGTGGACTATCTTCAGGAAAGACAAGGAGCTGAAGCTGTAATTTAACTGAATTCCATCTCTGATTTGGAAAATCCAACAGCCTTTGTTGCTGCATCCATTCTCCTTCACATTTCATATTGCAATGGTCAATACCCAGATCCTTTGTTTTTGGCACAGGCAGGAGTCCACCAGTAATGAGTTAATGCCATCACCTAGACCTTGCTGCTTCTATAGATGGATATAATTCTGGTATTAATTAGTAATTTGGGCTCTTGCAGCATTGAAGACCAAGCAAAACCTGACAAGTCCTGCAAATCACACCCACATTTTACAGTCATTTACCAATCACGTGTTTGACAGAGGGCAAAGCTCACATGGAGTGGTATGGGACTCAAAACTGGTGTACATAACATTCTCCCAGTGCAGGATCTGGCTTTTTTCCCTTTCCCCCCTCATGTCCAAGTGCCCTGTAGGAGATGTACAGCCCCCACACACCAGGCCCAGCTCTGTGCCACCCCCCCTCTGGCTTCAGGAGGCTGAGACAATTAACAATTAAAGGGAATCAATTAGAGCGCTGGCCCGTGTTTTTCAAGCCAGCTTCAAACTTAATTCTCATTGATTTCAGTTTTGGCAGCTGATGGCAGAGAGGCAGTGGGACAGAGGCATTGGTGGTGAGATGAAATCCGTGTCCATCAAACAGACAGAGCCGTAATAAATGACCAATTAGGATCAGCAGGATAAAAATGGATGTGATTAAGCAGAGGGAGTGCAAATGGGAGCTGTGAAATTGGAGTCACAATAGCAGGGCAGGGAGTTATTAATGAGCTGTGGCAGCAATCAGAGTGGCTTCACTGTATTAAAACACTCTGTCTCTCACGGGTCGTGGTAGCTGACCTGTCAGTGGCACACTGAAATAAAAAAAAAGAAAAGCAAAAACAAACAATCAAGCTTCATTTCAGAGGCTGGGGCTTCTAACAGACGTGGTGTAAACACAGTTGCTTCAGATGTGACCACAGTTCAAGCTGCTGCTGTGACACAGGAGTCTGTATCAGCTTCTCACAGAAGGCCCTGTGTCCTTAGTAAGGCTCAAAATTCACTGTTCCAGTGAGATTATTGTCCAAGGCAAACTGCTTTCAACCTCTTTGTGGCTTGTTCTGGTATAATAATAATTATTATTATTACTATTATTATAATTATCATCATCATCTCGTTCATTTTAACAGAAACTACCATGGGTGCTGCTTCTCTGTGTTAGAGGGGCAAAATAAAAAAATAAATCTCCCAGTTCCAGTGGGAGATGTCTCCTGATGGAGACACCAGCCCCTTCCCACTGGTTTCCCACCTTGCAGGCCCTGCTGGAGAAGCCCTGCACATTTCCCACATCCAGCAGCCCCTCCACTGGGGAGCAAAGCAAGGAATGGCAGCCAGGCACCCTTTTCCCAGCTGCACTCCCAAACATCCCTGTTCAGCTCCTCTTGGCAGATGGGGAGAGGGAGTGAACTCCACGTGGCAGATTTTCAGCTTTTCAGCACCAGGAGTTTCACTTTCTCTGCTATTTTTAAGATTTCTGCAGACAAAGGCAGGTCCCCTCTGCTGGGGACAGCCAAGCACGGCTGCTAATCAGCCCTGTGAGGAAGAGCATTTTGGTTTTATGCCCAGATTGGGATAATGTTATCTATTACAAGCAAAAAAACCAAACCAAAACAAAAATCCAAAAAAGGGTACATTAAATCATCAAGGTAAGATATTACTGTAGAGTGGGGAAGTCTCACAAGCAGAGCAAGAGTTGCACCAAGTCCAGATCAGATAAGGAGAAATCCCAGTGCTGAGGCAGGAAAAGGGCCCTGGAGAGGAGGGAGGAAAGGAAGCATCAGGTGGAGGAGCAGAAATCCTTCTGAAAGGATTGCAGGGAGACAAGGAGAGGGAGAAATCACAGGGCAGGATGGGCCAGTGGGGCTGCAAACTCTCTCGTAGTGAGACAAAGGAAAAATGCCTCAAACTGTGACCAGACCTCAGTCTCCTGGAGACTGGCAGTGATTTTACAGGTACAGATGTCAAACTCCCACACCTCTCAGCAATTCCCAAGACTGGTGCTTGACCAGGGCAATGGTACCCAGGCTTGAATTTTTGATCTCAGGAGGATTCAATATTACCAGCTTGGTTGTCAGATGGAGCTAAATCCTGAAAGAAAAATCTTCCTGCTTAAACTGGATTCTAGATTAAACTAGATTTCTAGAGTCTTAAACTCTGGAAATGTGCACTGTGTATTTTTTTCTGGGTAATTTTCATGATATGACAAAGTTTCTCTGTCTCCCTTTGTAAAAGCAGGTGATGGAGATTTGTTTTGTGGTTATTAACAGGTATAACACGTTATCCCAATGGAATATAATGAGTGGAAAGTCAATGGAAATGGTGACATTTCAAATGAAAAAGCAATTATAGTCTACCTATAGCCTAGTTTCAGTAGCAGAGAGCAGGCCAGCTCAGAGGGGTCTTTTATAATTCCTTTCCTTTCTTGGATGTGCCGTAGGTTTACAACTTCAGGAATTCACATTGTGTTTCCAGCCCCTTCCACGAGGAGGTTTTTAAACACAAGGCAAGCTGTGTTTAAACTCAGCTACCTTAACCAGTTTCTTGGTACAGTGGCTTTGCAAAATGCCTCAAACTGGCTCAGTGCCTGGGGTTATCATCTTGGGGCTCTGGTACAGAAGAAAAGAGGGAAAAATCCCAGCAAATTCCACATTTCCTGCCTGTTTCTCCTGAAGATGGAGAAACACAAATGAGCCAATTTCCCAGAAGAAGCTGCAGTGCACAGAGAGATCCTGCACGCTCGCAGTTACTAAATTTGCCACGTAAATAGATGCCAAAGTCATGATGACATTACTTATTGCTGCAGATCTTACAGATGGGGAGCATGGACAAGGTTCCCTGAGACCAGATCACAAAATTCAAATGTTTTTTTCCTCTTTAGTAAGATTGTTTAGCCTTATTTTGATAGAAATGCATTGTGGGGTGAAGGTGTGGTACTTGGGAACGCTGCATTTCCCTAAGAAAGGAAATGTTAAAACAAAAATCAAACTTACTGCAAAATCACCCTCTCGAAACTCTCTTTTAAATGAACACCCTGGGAGCTGCATTTTCCTGCTGTTTCAGTCAGAATATAAAGCAAGTCAAAGGTTAGCCAGTTTTCTACAAATAAGAAATGGGTTTGGACTGTCTTGCTGTATGTGCTAAAGAGAAGAATTCTGATCCCCCTTTGAAACCTACACTTATCTGAACACTAAATCTCCATGTATTTATAAAACTTCCTCCCTCCTGGGAACTGCCAACATCTGCCTTGTGATTTCTGCCCACAAATGAGTCCCACTGCTCTTGGGGCTCTTCACCAGCAGGTCATGTTCTGTCCTTTCACCTCATTCCTGGCTTAAAACCACGTTTTCTCAACCACTTTCCAGACCAGATTTTCTAATTATTCGTTGTTTTTTTTCAGCTTCCTGGGTGGCTGGGGTTTTTTTTTCCTTTCTTTCTTTTTTTTTTTTTTTCCCCCAAGAAAATAAACTCTTTTTTGTGTGTAAATTCGGCTTGGCCACTGGGGGAGCATTACCCTCACCATGCAGCAGTACTTTTTCAGCCTGCCTTGTTCTTGTGACAAAAGCATCCAGCCACGTTTCAAAGCTTCCCTGGCAGCATTTTGCCATCAATGATGCATTCCAAGGAGCTGCTTCAGCTGCTCTCTGCTGGGCTGAAGCTGACTCTGTTCAATAACAGTAAATATTGGGTTGTTTGGGGTTTTTTTCAGCTTTTTGGCTTCTTTCAGCAGTGCAAACATGACTGCAAGAACTCTTGTCTGAAGGTGATTCCTTCCAGTGCACATGCTGCCAAGCTCCTGAGAAATAAACTGTTGTTTGATGCTTCTTTCCCTTCTCAGGGATGGAGACTGTTTTGGAGGGGAGATCAGGTTGCTCTGATGGGTCTAATTGAGATTTGTCTCCCTTAATCCCACCCTTGACTGGGTTGTCACCTGCAGGACACAAATCCTGTCCTTGGTACAAAACCCTACAAAATGGGTGAGTGCCCTCAGGACAGGGTGGGTGAGCCAGGAGTCTCCTTGCAGAAGGTTTATAGTTTTTAGCTGTTAGAATACGAATTTATAGTTTAAGTTATATACAGTTTATGTCCTATATAGTTATATATTATATATAGTTTATGTTCTTGTTTTCCAAACCGTGGCCTCCTGGTGAGACCTGTCAAACCCTTCCCTGCTCTGCCAAAGAAGCCACAGTCCTGTGAGAGGAGGGAAAAGAGGGGCTTGGTGCTCTCTTTAAGCTCACAGCAGCTTTGCCTTCAGCACTGAGTGTGTACATGGTGCTGCATGGAAGGGGAGGAGGAAATGTCTCCCTCCAATCCTGCCCTCATCCCAGGGGAAATCACAAGTGCTCCTCTGTGAGCTTGGCTCTTCCATCTGCTGGGAAATGCTGCCCAGCCAGAAAAAGACACCCTGGGCCTGATGGATTTCACTGGGGCTGGCAGGGACAGGGCAAGGAGCACAATTCCACACAGAATCACAGAATTCACAGAATTTCTAGGCTGGAAGAGACCTTCAAGATCATCGAGTCCAACCCAGCTCCCACACCTCAACTAGATCACAGCACCAAGTGCCACATCCAGTCTCTTTTTAAACACATCCAGGGATGGTGACTCCACCACCTCCCTGGGCAAACTATTCCAGTACTTTACCACTCTTTCTGTGAAAAACTTTTTCCTAATATCCAGCCTATATTTCCCTTGACACAGCTTGAGACTGTGTCCTCTTGTTCTGTCAGTGCTGCCTGGAGAAAGAGACCATCACCCACCTGAGCACAGCCACCCTTCAGGGAGTTATAGAGAGTGAAAGATGAAGGGAAAAGCTTTCCAGGCCAAGGAGAGAAGAGAGGCTGGGAGGGCCTGGGGCTGTGGTGGAGGCACTGTGAGCTCCAGTGAACCACAAATGAAGAGGGACAAGAGGACTAAACAGAGACCGTGGGTACAAATCCTCTCCAGCACACCCCATGGATATTTTCATCCTACACAAGGCCACACACGTCAGCCCTTGCTGTGACCTCCTGTTGCTTGGCCCAGGGTCCTTTGCAGACCTTTCCTGCTCCCACTTCTCCTTTCCCACTTTTTTCCTCCTCATCCCAGCAGACAGACATCTCTGCACCCCAGGCCTTGCCACACATCTCCGATTTTCTCCTCCCCTTTCCTAGCAGCTGCCTTTGCTTTTTTTTTCTTAGTCCTTCCCCACAGCTGTCTTTGAAGCCCAGCCCCAGGCTCTGGTGTCAGCCCCCTTTACTGTCACCGTTGCTGCCAAGGACGTTTGTCTCTCTGATTTTTCTCATCTTGCATGGGGGCAGTTCAGTCTCTCAGAGAACCTTTAACAACACAACCTGTTACCCATGAGGCACAAAACCAAGGGGATTTGTGCCTTTGTGTTGGAATAGGAGACTCACAGGGGGTCTTGTATATTTGACACTCTCTCAGAAGAGCTAAAGTGGGTCAAAAACTGGATTTTAACTTTGCTGTGACCAGAGACAGATTTTAAAAAAAGGCCAAAGGAGTTAATTTCCACCAGCACTTTTCTATGGCAAGCAATTTTCATTTAACACTGGCTTCCAGGCACTGTGGGATTGGGAAAGAGCCATCATGTTGGAACCCTGGGCACTGAGAATTTCAGAGTTCTGTGCTGACAGGCACTGACCCCCAAGCAAACACTGCATTGACCTGAGCCCGTGCAAAAGGCTCCCAAAATTGAGTGACAGCACTGGGATTGTGGGTGTGGAGTTTG
>VXBB01001726.1:8338-26196 GCA_013399915.1 Illadopsis cleaveri
CACTGAGCACTGAGTGACACCTCTGAGGTGGGGACTCCAAATGTCCCTGGGCAGCCCCAAAGCCCAATCTCCATGCGCTACAATCCATCAAGTCCATCCTACTTGAGATCAGCCACAAAATCCTCTCCTTCCGTCCATATCCCACACCAGGGGCAGGGCCTGTGGGGAAGGAGCCGGCCCTGCTGCCAGCAGCGTTTGTTTAGAACGGCCAATCTGTTCCCAATTAAGGAGAGGAAACGCCAAGAGGCTGCCTTGTTAATTAAGGAACTGGCTATCAAAGGACTCATTAAGAGCTACCGAAGGGGAATGGTTGTTCAAATAAATACCCATTAATCTTAACGTGCAATCAGGAACGCGCTGCCAGGCCCCACCGCCCTGCAGGAGCACCCCTGGAATCCTGGAATGGGTTGGGTTGGACCCCAAAGATCAGCCAGGCCCACCTCCCACTATCCCAGGGTGCTCCAAATACCCTGTCCAGCTGCTCCTCGGGCACTTCCAGGGATGCAGGGGCAGCCACAGCTTCTCTTGGCCTGTTGGTACAAGGATCTGTACCAAGGCACAAACCAAGTCACCACATTTTCCTGTCACTTTGTATTTTATTCATTTTGNAAGGATCATTTCATTCCATCCCCATCCATGTTCAGGGACACCTCCCACCATCCCAGGCGGATCCAAGCCCCAGTGTCCAACCTGGCCTTGGACACTCCAGGGATCCAGGGGCAGCCCCAGCTCCCTTCACCTGCTGGTGCCTCCTGCACTTCCCCTGGCCCAAACCAGGTGGGATGTGCTCCCTAAAATCCAAACCCAACTCCTGCTGTAGCACAGAAAACCTTCCCAGCAACGCTCCGAGGAATTCATGCAGCATTTCCATGGAAAACAAAGCCTGACAGGCTCCGAGTGCTCTCAGAGTTTTCAATTCTGGTTTGGTTTTTTTTTTTGCTACCAGCAGAATTCCTTCTTCACCCGCAACAAGCATCGGGATTGATGTGATTAAGGATATTTAGATGTGCAAATCCAGGGAGTTCAGGCAGCAGAAACCGGGGCCAAGAAACGGGAATTCTTTGGTATTAAATGTACGATTTTCTGTAAACACCACGAGTTGTCCCCATAATTTCAACACTGGATTTCCTGGCTTTCCCAATCCCTAAGGCAGCGCTGGGGATGTTTTGGAGAAGATGGAAACGTGATGGGGAAATAATGAGCAATTGTTTGGTAGCACAAACCCCGGGATAATCCCGGTGGATCCTCTCTCTGTGGCCACGGATGGAGACTCCAGACCCCACAGATCTCCCAGGGCTCATCTCCTGCTCCAGAAGCTTCTGGGTCCCCTGGCTGCCCCAAATCCCCCTAAACTGGATGCAAATTCAGTAAATCAGCTCTGGAAATTTTTCCTGCCTTGCCTGTGCTGTCCTGATTTGCCTTTTTTTTTTATTTTTTTAAACAACAGTTGTGCACTCACTGAAGGTGGCAGAAAAACCCCAAACCATCACCCAAAAACATGAATGCTTCCCAAAGCATCAAAACAAATGAACGACGAGTACTTGTAAATTTTAAAAATATTTTAAAGAGGTTTACTTAAAATATAAACCTTTCATTAATTGCCCAGGAGTCCATTTTCAACTGGACCAAGCATGTTTTCGTGGAGGTTTTTGGTTGGAATTTTTTTTTTCTGGTTTGTTTTGGGTGTTTACAGCTTTGTTTTAGTTTAAAAAACCACACAAAACCAAACAAAATCCCTACCAAAAAAAAAAAATAACCCAAAAGCTGTGGATCTGCACTCAAGATCCTGCAAAGAAATGGGTCTCCAGGACAGAGAAGTCCAAAGGAACGAGGGAGAGGCCCAAGCAAAGACACCCCAAGCCCAACTNAAAGGGGCCGGAGCCAAGTTGGGAGGTGACGTTCACGTGGGTTTGGGATTTGCCAAGGAGAAGACGTGGGGAAACGTTCCCCAAGGTTGGCTTGGGGGTCAGGGCTCCTGGGCACATGGGAATGGCTGCTGGAGGAGGGAATATTCCTCAGCTGGGGTCAATGGGATGTTCCTCAACCTTGGATCCATGGGATATTCCTCAGCTGTGGATCCATGGAATACTCCTCAGCCTTGGACCAACGGGATGTTCCTCAGCCTTGGATCAACAGGATGATCGTTAGCCTTGGACCCATGGGATGCTCCTCAACTTTGGACCAATGGGAGGCTCCTTAGCCTTGGACCAACAGGATGTTCCTCAGCCTCGGACCAATGGGATGCTCCTCAATCTTGGAGCAATGGGATACTCCTCAACTTTGGACCCATGGGATGCTCCTCAGCCTTGGATTCATGGAATATTCCGAGCCTTGGACCAACGGGATGCTCCTCAATCTTGGAGCAATGGGATACTCCTCAACTTTGGACCAATACTCCAAGCCTCATCTTAAGATTTCCCTGAAAGGAAAGATCTGGGATCCAACAGGATGTTGCTCAACCTTGGACCAATGGGATGCTCCTTAGCCTTGGACAAACAGGATGTTCCTCAGTCTTGGATCCATGGGATGCTCCCCAGCCATGGATCCATGGAATANTCTCCAGGACAGAGAAGTCCAAAGGAACGAGGGAGAGGCCCAAGTAAAGACACCCCAAGCCCAACTGATGTATCTGGTTGGTTGCCAAGGTCACCCCAAGCCTGGTGGCCTCCAAAGATGTCCCCTCCAGGCTGGAGCTCAGCTGGCACCAGTCACCACCGTGGCCACACCAACTTCTATGGCTGCATCCCAAATAAACCCAGCAGGTATCAAGAAAACTCTTAATTGATTAACTCTACTTACTCAGCCTGCAGCAGACTCATTAAGAACAAATCCCTTTTTTGTCCCTAACTGTTTTTTTTTTATGGAAGGAGGACAGGAGCAGAACAATTCCTGGTTTCCAGCTGTGGGCCAGGTGTTACTCTGTGCTGATGTGACACCTGTGGGACATGAGGGGTGGCTGACGTGTGACACTAATGGGCCCTGAGTGACTTCAGCCACGGGCAGACCCAGATTGGATGCCTGGATCTGTGGAGTCATCCCAGGAGCTGGACACTGGAGCCACTGTGTGGATTTATGGAGCTGGAAAAAGGGGCCGGAGTCAAGTTGGGAGGTGACGTTCACGTGGGTTTGGGATTTGCCAAGGAGAAGACGTGGGGAAACGTTCCCCAAGGTTGGCTTGGGGGTCAGGGCTCCTGGGCACATGGGAATGGCTGCTGGAGGAGGGAATATTCCTCAGCTGGGGTCAATGGGATGTTCCTCAACCTTGGATCCATGGGATATTCCTCAGCTGTGGATCCATGGAATACTCCAAGCCTTGGGCCAACAGGATGCTTCTCAGCCTTGGATCCATGGGATCCCCTGAGCCTTGGAGCTCCTGATGCCTAGACTCAAGAGAAGAGAGACGATGTGTGCACACACATTTCTCTGGGAAGCTGTTTTGGATTCCACCCACACTGGGACACATGGAATGGCCAATGTCACTGCTGTCACCATGACAGCAGTGTCCCTTCCAACAGCCCCAACATCCACCCCACCACTCGCAGCTGTTGGAGTCCTAGAAACTTAGAATTTGGGGTTTTAGTGTCTAGTAATACACGTGAGTCAAGATGGAGGATTTTGGGCGTTGTCTTTGTCCTTCTTCTTCACCTTCTTCTTCCTTCTTCATAGGTTTAGGTGGTTTTCTGTACTTGGGTGAAAAAGGTCCCATTGCGGGCTTTGAGTGGTCATTATTGGGTCAGAAATATAAATAATATAGATGTCACCTCGTTATTGGGTAATTATCACTTAAATAACCTTGGAAAGAGTCAGAGGTGCTCCATTTTACCTCATTTCTTTAACTTGCTAGTCAGAGCTCACGGTTCCTGAGCCTGTAAATAGATAAGGAATAATAAGCATTCCAAGTCCGAACTCAACTCTACGTTTCCCGCGTCTTTCATCCTGACCTCAGCAGAGAAGAGAAGAAGCCAAAACTGTCACACAGGCTGGGACAGGCACCCATGCCCTGGTTTCCCAGGAATGGGGAGGGCCTCTTCTGCCCGGGATCTGCCATTCCAGAAGCAATCCCATGAAGTGGAATTGTTGGTTTGGGAGGATGGATGCTCTGGGAGAGGTGAACCTTGGGCTGGGCAAGGCAGGCTGTGGTCACCCACGGAAGAACCCTCAGTGCCATCAGCAAATCACCAGATTTCAGCAAAGTTTCACTGCTTGAGCTTTTCCTGAGTAAAAAAACCTGGGATTTTGGCCTTGACTTTGACCATCCCTATCTCAGTTCAGGAGACAACGTCCCACCATGGAAGATCTCAGGTTCACCATGGAAAAACCTACAGAGAGCAGCACCCATTAACCAAATTCCAAGTGGAATTTGTCTCCTGCAAAGACCAACTCAACTGGAAAACTCCAAAGAGCCAAAAATGGAACTGCTCCAACCAACCTGGAAGGCCCCATGCCCTGCCTGATTCAGGATCTCTCCCAGATTCCCGGGGAAGCTGACCCCATCTCAGCAGCTGCATTCCAGAAAAAACTCCACAGGGTGTCCTTTGCCAGAGGCAAACATTTCCCACCTCGATTATATTTTGGGAAAAAGGGATCCGGCAACAGGACCAACACATGGCAGAGCTGAACTCCCACCAGAAGCTCAGGGACAACCAAACAAACCGAAAAAAAAAAAAAGGAAAAGAGGGAAGAAAAGAGAAAAGCAAGTCCAGCAATTATCCTCACCACATCAAAAATAAACCAGGCACTGCAGCCTGATACAAATCCCTGACATTCCAATAAAAGAGGAAGAAAACCTTGGCTGTGTCCAAGATGCCCAAGGTCAACAGCTGGAAGTGTTTTGGCTGGAGCTGGGGGAAGCTCAGCGAAGAGGGAAATCACACTGGGGGTGATGGTCACAACCAGCTCCCGCAGACAGGGCTGAAAGGAGCTTTTATTAAAAATATTTAATGCTGCTTTAGCTGGTTTGGGGCTTTTTTGGGGGTCTTTAATAATTGGTGGAGTAGCCAGCTCTGTGGAAAGGTTTTCCCTCTGAAGGAATCAAGAGGTCTTGGAATCATGAGAAGCCTGAGAAGCAAAAACACCCAACAGCAAAAGCACAACTCAGGGAGTTTGACACCACAGAAAATCATGGGATTCAGGATCTCAGAGGCTCTGGGATACGAGCAGGAGCAGGAACACACAATTAGTCCTTCTGTCAGAGCCAAAGAGTGACTTCTGCTTCGTAATTTTTTTGTTAAATATGAAAATAAATAAATAGAAGGAGGGTCAGGGCATGGGGAAGGGAAGCACTTTGGGATGCAGCTGCCACAGCCGAGCAGGGGCAGCTCCTCTGAAGCCTTAAAGAGCCCAGAGTGTGCAGAGATCTCCTCTGGAAGCTTCTGGGGGAAATTTGGATATGCACATAAGCAAAAATCCAAGGAAAGAGAAGATTTCATGATCTCCGTCTTTTTTCCTTGTTCAACATCCAAAGGCAGGGCAGGATATTTTTAATTAAACTTTTTTTGGGAGTCAAGAACATGGAAATTGTTGAGTGCAGGGCCTGGATCACCCAAAATGAGCCAGAGCTGCTCTCCAGGCTCCTGCTATGCTGCAGGATCTCCCCAAGGATATCCACACCAGTCATGGGTGGGAAAGATTCCTGCCAGTCCAGGTTTGGGGTGGGACAACATCACAAACTGAGAAACTCCAGGAAATATTCTAGGAATTACTCCAGGAATTACTCTAGGAATTACAGCCTTTCCCCTGGTTTCCCACTAGGTTTAACTGCAGACACTCAATAACCACAGAACCACCAGATCCCAAATGTCCCACCAGGCTGCAAGTTGAGACTGGCACCAAAATCCCAGAATCCTGGAATGGTTTGGGTTGGAGGAGACCTTAAATCCCAGTCCATTCCCACCCTTTCCATGGGCAGGGACACCTCCCACTATCCCAGGCTGCTCCAAGCCCCAGTGTCCAGCCTGGCCTTGGGCACTGCCAGGGATCCAGGGGCAGCCCCAGCAAATCTGGGAATTCCATTCCAGGCCGGCCTCACCACCCTCACAGGGAAGAATTCCTTGCCAATATTCCACGTAAGTCTCCCCTCTTCCAGCTTGAAGCCTCATACAAGGAGCACGAAGTAACCATGATTTTTTTGGTCCTATCTGTGTCTCCCAAGGCTCTCTCCTGGTCCCCGTGCCCAGGATCCGAGATTTTCCAGTTCCTTGATGGAAAGCAGAGCCGGCCACGATCGGAGCGCGCGGCTCCAAACTGGAACGAACGAGACCCAAAAAAAAAAAAAAAAAATTTT
Source organism: Illadopsis cleaveri (assembly GCA_013399915.1). Taxonomy (NCBI): domain Eukaryota; kingdom Metazoa; phylum Chordata; class Aves; order Passeriformes; family Timaliidae; genus Illadopsis; species Illadopsis cleaveri. Next base: position 14,622 of record VXBB01001726.1, read on the forward strand.
TAAAAAATAAAAACACTGCAGTTTGATTTTTAAAAGGAGATTAATNAATTAAAAAAAAAAAAAATGGACATATTTCATCCTCCTCTTTTGTGGCTTTTATTTTCTTTTGTATTCGCTTTGGGAATAACATTCTTTCCATTGGGAAGAGCCTGATTTTCCATTAAATACAAAGCAGCTGCCATTTTGGAAACAAAAAGCTGATTAAATGCAGATTCTTTTTTTTTTTATTATTTTTTTCCCTCGCTTATGAAGAGCAAGAACCACGTTTCTTTCTGCTGATTTATCGGGGCAAAGCTGCCAATTACGGCAGCAGGAAAACTTGAAGAGAGCGACTTGAACGGCTCCATCTTCCCGAAATGATTTTGTAATTATAATTGGATGTCGGAGGAAAAAGAAAAAAAAAAAAAAAGGAAAGATCCAGAAGTTTGGAGCGCTCCGGGATGGTGACCCCGGGGGTTCCTCACCCTCTGCACACACAGGGATGGCTCCAGATTTCCCATTTACGCAGATTCCTGCCCTATGGGACGGCGGGGCAAGGCTCGGCACATCGGGGTGACGCGCGGGGCCCGGAGAAGACGCAACCACTGCCCCACTGCGGGCCCAGATGTTGAACAGACTGCAAAAAGGGATGAGCTCCAAGGAAAAATCCCAACCCACTCACTCCATTGCTACTTCATGAGCCAGCAAGGCTCAGCCCAAGAGGTTTTTCCAAGCAGAGCTGAGTGACCAACGGAAGCGGCGTCCGAACCTTCAGCTGGTCTTGCCTTTTCCCAAAAAACTGAATCATGTCTTGAATTTTCATTTTGAAATTGAGGTGTTAGTGCTAAAAACCAGGGAGAAGATGGACAAAACCAGGGAGAAGATGGACAAAACCAGGGAGAAGATGGATAAAACCAGGGAGAAGATGGATAAAACCAGGGAGATGATGGACAAAACCAGGGAGTAGATGGACAAAACCAGGGAGAAGATGGATAAAACAGATAGATGGGGAAAGCTGTAGGAATTAGTGATTGGTTTTTAACTAACCTATCAGGTTTTCCTCATTTCTTGCTCTTCATGAAACCCAACAAAAAACTCCAGAGGATCATGAGAATTCCATGAGATTTCTATGAGAATTCCATGATATTTCTATGAGAATTCCATAGGGATCTGCACTCTGAGACATTTTTCCCACTCCTGCCATTCCATCTACCCAAGGCTTTAAGATCCAGGGGAAACATTTGTGGAAAGGGACGCTGTGATGGTCACAAAACCATCTTCACCCACACTGGTGGCATCAGCCATGGCTGGTGGCTCCAGGCCATGACCCCGAGCACCCAACTTCTCTCTGCACCCTCAACTCAAGTCTTCCCTAAGCACAGGGACTCCCCAAAGGGTTTGGGCTCCTCCAGGGCAGCTGGGGCTCCTCCCATGGATGGGTTAAGGATGGTGGGGAGAGCTCTGGAAGCTGTTCATGGATGTCCCTTTCCACATTCCCAACTTAAGAGCCTTGGAAGAGCAGCAGACAAAACAAGAGGAAAGCAGGAAATTGCGAATCCTATGATTTCCCCTAGATTTCCTAAAGGGTAAAAGAATCCCAACCCAAACTTCATCTCCTGGTAAGATTTTTGGAAGGTCCAGGCTGAGGCTCTGGAGCAGGAATTTGGATTCCATACCCCAGGGCTGGAATTTTGGCTGCCAAATTCCCTGTGCCACACATTTCCTTTATGGATGGAGGTGCAGGCAAGAGAAATCATCCAACAGCTCCCTCAATCCCTGTTTGGAAAACAAAATTCCAAGCCAACCATGCTGAGGTGACTCCACAGAGGGAACGACACCTCTATGGAAGCACGCCCTGGTTTAAAGGATTTATGGGATTGGGCATTTTGGCTTCCATTAATTTTCCAAGTGCTGAAAGCAGACAAGGAAACCTTGGAATTCCAGATAACCTGGCTTAGCCAGACTCGAGTTTACAGAGCTCCTGGGTTAATCAGGGGTCAGCCTGCCCCATCCAGCATGAAATCCATGGGATTTGGACACTCAAAAGCACTACCAGCTCCTGTTTTGACCCCTCCATCCCAACAAATATTTGGGATTCTGGAGGCACTTGAGAAACCAGAAATGGGCTGCTCCAGCCACCAGTCCATCCTCTCCCCTTCAAGGCACCCCTGTTTTACAGGAATTTTGCTGAACTTTCTTCAGGCCAAGCAATCCCCTCAAAGCCTTGGAAAACTTCTGGAGTGGAAAGTCTCAGGCAGGGAAGATTCTGGATGCTGCCCATGCTCTGTCCATGTCTGCATCCCTTTTTTTTTACCTTTTAAACTTCCAGGATTAGCCACAACGACTTCCCACCAGACAAATTAAACTCTGCTAAAATTCCTCCTTTGTCCTGCTACTTGGAGCAATCCCACTTTTATTTTTCCACCTCTTTCATGATTTATTCCCACCAATTAATCCCAAGTAGGCAGAGAACAGAAAATGAGAGGGGATAAAAGGAAAACTGGGATTTGCTGCTGTTAAGAACAAGCCTGACTAAGAGCAGGCTGGCAAAGCCCCTCCATATAAAGGGATTACTCCATCCCTGACCCTTTCCAGGGGAGCTCCAGGTATTATTTTCCATTGATTTACCTTAATGAAAGTAATGCCCCCCTCTCCGTAGGAAGCTGACTCCAGAGCTGTCTAGGCACTGGATCCAATTAAAGAAATAAATACATCTGGTTTCTAAACAGCTCCAAGCCTGGAAAAGCCAGAGGGGGGAAAAGGGCTTTTTTGCATCTCTCCCCTCTCGAGCTGCGCCCTGAGGACACCACGGAGGACGCCTGACATCCAACACCGCTCCTGGAAACCCCTGGCTGCAGGGAATGCCTGCAGCATCCCGGCTGCTTTGATGGGAGCCAGCCTGGGATTGCTTTAACGAGGCTCTCCAGGAGCTGGAGTTGATTTGAGGCCTTGGTGTTGACTTAGAAACCCCCCAGGTGCCTGCAAATAGTCCAGGCTTAGCCAGGCTCAGTTTCCAGGGAAAGGGGCACAAGCATCCCACCAGAGCAGGGAATATCATCGCTCGAGATTCCCATGAAGAGCAGGGAATAAAGGCTGGGAAGCAGAAGCAGGGTCCAGGCTCTGGATGAGACAAAACCCCACAGAATTCCCAGGAGGGTTTTGCCCCCTGGGTTTGTGGGAAGAGAGGAAACAAGGTGGCTGCAGAGCACTTTGTTTGCCGTCTGTGCCTGGAAATGCCGCGGGTTTTCCTCCTGCACACGGAACAAGCAGAGATGACAACGATCACAGGGTGGGTTGCTGAACCAGAAGGAAGGTCTGAAAGTCTCCTGGGCTTGGTTGTGGTGCTGACTGGCCAAATCCAAACTGGGAGATTGGATCCACGTTATTTTCTGGAGAAAAACCATGGAATCCCAGAATGGTTTGGGATGGAAGGGACCTGAAAGATGATCCAGTTCCACTCCCTGCCATGGCACTTCCACCATCCCAAGTTGTTCCAAGCCCCATCCAGCCTGGCTTTGGACACTTCTACTCCGGTCTGAGGGAAGGCTTAGTGGCTCAATCCCTCAAACCAGGAGGAATTTCCAGCTGGAATCCCCATGGGGAATTTCTCTGAACAAGGAGCACGAATTTTACAAACATCTTTTCTCTTTGGAGCAGAGCATGAGGATCTCACCCAGGTTTCCCTAATATCAGGCACTCCCCCTAATTCACTGCAGATCTAGGGTGATAAAAGGAGCCATTCCAATGCTCTAAAATCAACAATTTAGTGCCCCATTGCGAAGCAAACCCTTTCCTTCGCTCTCTGATTCATCCCAGAATCATTTATCCCATCGATATTTCAACTTTCAGTCCATCTTTTCCTTTCCTCCTGGCTGACACAAAGGACCTTTTCTGGTTCAACTCCCCCGCCCTGAGGCTGGAGGTGGGAGCAGAGCAGAGCCAAGGCGAGGCACGCAGCGTCCGGTACTCACCGACATGGTGGAGTGGACATCTGCCCGCCCCTACAGAGGACAACACAGGAGGTCAAGGTCAGAGGCACGACAGAGCAAAGCACCAGGACACAGGCAGAAAAAGGAGCACAAAGGTCAGCAGAGGTGCCCACAAACCCCCCCCCAGGGCTCGACGCTCCAAAGGCAGCTCCGAGGTCGGCAAAGGAGTGAGAAGGCAAAATGGGGGCTCCTGGGGGCTGCCTGGAGCAGGAGGAGGAGGAGAATTCAGTGTCACAAGAGCAGTTTTGTTGTCATTCTGTCACAGAATCCTGGAATGGGTCGGGTTGGNCCCCCCAGGGCTCGACGCTCCAAAGGCAGCTCCGAGGTCGGCAAAGGAGTGAGAAGGCAAAATGGGGGCTCCTGGGGGCTGCCTGGAGCAGGAGGAGGAGGAGAATTAAGTGTCATAAGAGCAGTTTTGTTGTCATTCTGTCACAGAATCCTGGAATGGGTCGGGTTGGAAGGGACCTTTAAAGAGCATCCTGATCCAAACATCTCCCACTGTCCAGGGGTGGGAGGCCTTGGGTTGCTGAACCAGAAGGAAGGTGTGAAAGTCTCCTGGGCTTTGTTTTGGTGCCGATTGGCCGAATCCAAACTGGGAGATGGCACGTGTCAAGAATCCACATTATTTTCTGGAGAAAACCACGAAATGACNAGCAGTTTTGTTGTGATTCTGTCACAGAATCCTGGAATGGGTCGGGTTGGAAGGGACCTTTAAAGAGCATCCTGATCCAAACATCTCCCACTGTCCAGGGGTGGGAGGCCTTGGGTTGCTGAACCAGAAGGAAGGTGTGAAAGTCTCCTGGGCTTTGTTTTGGTGCCGATTGGCCGAATCCAAACTGGGAGATGGCACGTGTCAAGAATCCACATTATTTTCTGGAGAAAACCACGAAATGACAGAATGGTTTGGGATAGAAGGGATCTGAAAGATGATCCAGTTCCACCCCATCCATGGCAAGGACACCTTCCACCATCCCAGGTGGATCCAAGCCGCAGTGTCCAGCCTGGCCTTGGGCACTGCCAGGGATCCAGGCACAGCCCCAGCAAATGTGGGAATTCCAGCCCAGCCCCTCCCCACCCTCCCAGCCAGGAATTCCTGCCCAAGATCCCAGCCCAATCTCCCCTTTCCCAGTGGGAAGCCATTCCCTGTGTCCTGTCCCTGCAGGCCTTGTCCCCAGTCCCTCTCCAGCTCTCCTGCCTGCTCTGCACGTCACCAATCCCTGCTCCTCAGCAATCCCACCTGCCAGAGGTGATAGATCTCAAACCCTGGGATCAGCTCCAGCAGGGCTTGCTCAGCTCTTCCAAAGGCCAGGGGAGCTATTTAAGCACAGACTTGGGCTTGTGCAAACCCAGAGGTGACTCTGGTGCTCCTGAGATGTTTTCCTGATGGTTATTTTCCACTTGGGTCCCTCCCAGCACGGCCGAGGCTGTGGTTGGTGCAAAGTTCACGGCATTTCGCTTCCATGCACAGGGCCTTGGCTTATAAATATTCCAGGGGGGATTTGACTTTTCAAATAAAAACACAGGCAATCGTTCTCTTCGGAAAGAAAATAAACACTTGCAAAGCTCTTTCTACCAGAGCAAGAGCTGCCGGGGCCGTTCATTCGCGAAGGGGGGGAAGAGATGCCAAGAGAAGGCAAAAAACCGTCACGGCTCCAGCTGAAATCTGTGCCTGCCATCTGGCAAAAATAAGCAGAAAAGGGGAAAAAAAAAAAAGGGGAAAAAAGAAAAAAAAAAAAAACCAAACCTCCTCTGCAGAGGGTTCACACTGAAGTGCTCAGCGGCAGAGGTTGGATTTGTTGGATCGCTGAAAGATTGCTTCCCCTTCCCAGGTCAGCCTCACCTCTTGACCTGCCCTGATTCCCTTCCAAAGGAGGTTATCGAGATACAAGACTAACAGAGGATTAAATGAAACTGAAAATAAAAACAAAACAATCCCCCCTCCTTCCCCCAGCCCCGCTCCCCTCCCCCAAGAAAACATCCTTGCTTTGTTAACCTGACAGTTCAGGGGAGGTGTTGACACAACCCTCCATCTCTGAGGAGCTTAATGTCAACAAATCAGTGTGTTTGGAGTAGCCCTGTCAATGCCATTTACATTAACTTGTCCAACAAGAAATAAAAACAACAATCAGCCATCAAAGACAAAAGGCTTTTTCAGTCATTCTTTGCAAAGGCTTAGGCTGGAAATGTTCATTTTTGGAGGCCGTGGCCTTTTGCTTGCTGAAAACCAGAAACCGCCTTTTTTTTGGTTTTGTTTTTTTTTTTTGTTTGTTTTTTTGGGTTTTTTTAAGACCTAAACCACTTTTTGTACTAGTTTTTTTGGGTTTTTTTTACCCTTAAAAAGAAGTTTTTCTTTTAAAGGAGACCCGAGCATCCCATATTAATGAGCTCCACAGCAGCAGCAGCAGCAGCAGGAACCGACTCTCCCTGGTTAACGCAGGAAGAGGGCGGCCTCGGGAGCCAAATGTTAATTATGCTTTGATTCCCATCAGCGTTTTATTTGCTCCGAGACATTTTTGGGCACTTAGTGGAGCGCTCTGGAATTGTGGCTCCAAACCACCATGACCGTTTCATGCAGCACTGGCATGCACCAAAAACCCCCGGGAAGTTCTCCGTGAACTTTTCCTGCCCCCTGGCACACGCTGTCCCCATGGCTCTGGTGAGGGCTCAGAGTCCTCCAGAAAACTGCAACGTGCAAATAAATCCCAGGATTTCCCAAAATCGAGTGGTTTTCATCTTCTCCCACAATGCCTGCTCCAAAGGAAAAATTTGGGATTGCAAGGCCTAGGAAAAGTGGAGACTTTAGGCCAATCCAGCAGCCAGGATTTTGGGCTGGGTTATTTTTGCTGGGTGCCCAGAGAAATGGTGGAAAATTTGGAAAAATCCAAGCCCATGGCTCCGGGCAACCTGATCCTGTTGAAAATGTCCCCCAGAAAAGTAAAACATGCAAATAAATTACAGGAATTCCCAAAATCAAGTGGTTTTCATCATCTCCCACAGTGTCTGCTCCAAAGCACAAATTTGGGATTGCAATTCCTGCCTGAGGCCTAGAAAAAGTGGAGACTTTAGGCCAATCCACCAGCCAGGATTTTGGGCTGGGTTATTTTTGCCTAGAGAGGTAGTGGAGGCCTCACCCCTGGTAAAATCCAAGGCCACGGCTCTGGACAACCTGATACAGTTGAAGATGTCCCCCAGAAAAGTAAAACATGCAAATAAATCCCAGGAATTCCCAAAATCAAGAGGTTTTCATCATCTCCCACAGTGCCTATTCCAAAGGAAAAATTAAGGACTCAAATTCATGCTTGAGGCCTAGAAAAAATTGGAGACTTCAGGCCAATCCACCAGCCAGGATTTTGGGCTGGGTCCTTTTTGCGGCTTGAACCGCCCACAGAGGTGGTGGAGGCCTCACCCCTGGTAAAATCCAAGGCCATGGCTCTGGACAACTTGTTCCAGTTGAAGATGTCCCCCAGAAAAGTAAAACATGCAAGTAAATCCCAGGAATTCCCAAAATCAAGAGGTTTTCATCATCTCCCACAATGCCTGCTCCAAAGGACAAATTTGGGATTGCAATTCCTGCTTGAGCTCCAGAGAAAATGGAAACTCTTTAGGTTATGAGCCAGGATTTTGGGCTGGGTCCTTTTTGCGGCTTGAACTGCCCACAGAGGTGGTGGAGGCCTCACCCCTGGTGAAATCCAAGGCCATGGCTCTGGACAACATGATACAGTTGAAGATGTCCCCCAGAAAAGTAAAACATGCAAATAAATCCCAGGAATTCCCAAAATCAAGAGGTTTTCATCATCTCCCACAATGCCTGCTCCAAAGGAAAAATTTGGGATTGCAATTCCTGCTTGAGCTCCAGAGAAAATGGAAACTCTTTAGGTTATGAGCCAGGATTTTGGGCTGGGTCCTTTTTGCTGCTTGAACTGCCCACAGAGGTGGTGGAGGCCTCACCCCTGGTAAAATCCAAGGCCATGGCTCTGGACAACTTGTTCCAGTTGAAGATGTCCCCCAGAAAACTGCAATGTGCAAATAAATCCCAGGAATTCCCCAAATCAAGAGGTTTTCATCGTCTTTCACAGTGCCTGCTCCAAAGAAAAAAATTAAGGACTCAAATTCCTGCTTGAGCTCCAGAGAAAATGGAGATTCTTTAGGCTGCTCCACCAGCCAGGATTTTGGGCTGGGTTATTTTTTGCTGGGTGCCCAGAGAAACGGTGGAAAATTTGGAAAAATCCACGGCCCTGGCTCTGGACAACCTGATGCAGTTGAAGATGTCCCTGCTCATTGCAGGGCCTTGGAGCAGGTGACCTTCAAGGGGCCCTTCCAACCCAAACTGTTCAACACAATAATTCTGGGATTTCCCAAGAAATACAGGAAAAAATCAGCCTAAAGAGGGAAACAAAAACCCTAATCCCAAATCCTGGCTCAGATTCCTTTCAGCTCTTCACCCCCTGTCCAAAGTTGAGTCCCAAGGATCTCCCAAGGCTATTTGAGCTGCCCTGGGGCCAGCTGGAGCCGTGACCACAAGAGGTTTTCCTGCAGCTCTGTTGGGACAATGGGATTACTCAGCCCTGTCACGGTGCATTTCTGCAGCCTCAGGACTTTGGGCTCTGTTTTTTACTGTGATGGGGCATTTTTTGGAGGTGGAATTTTAGCCCAGGAACTCTGACATGCCCGGGCTGAGGCTCCCTGAGATGGGCAAGGTGGAGGTGTCATTCCAAAAGGCAGGGTAGCAACAAAACTGCACCTTCCAACACTAGGGGAACACTTCTCACTTGGCCAAAATCCCATAAATTCAACAAGAATCAGCTCTGGAAGATGGGGGCACTTCCAAACAGGACAGGAGGACATGAGTGTGGTGCACACAGGAGTGAAGGTGCACCAAGGACACCTCAGCCCAGGATGGGGCACAGTCCTGGAGCTAGTGGCACTGTGGAAATCCTGGATTTTATGGGACCAGGCTGAAAACTCATCTCAAACAGGGCAGCAGCTCCTCTCAGACCCCAAAGCTATGGTGCTTTATTTCCAATCACAGCTCTCGTGCTGATGGGTTGGGATGGGTTTGGATCAGCTCCACCTTGTCCCCAGAACCCTGAATATCCTCCTAGAGCTGGAAATTTCCTTTTTGGAAATGTTCCTTCACCCCTCTCACTCTTTCTTTCCCCAACTGATGCCCATATCACATTTTCTGGTGCTTTAACAAACACCTCCATCATTTTCTGCATTGCTTTGGTCAACAACTTCATCTCCTGCACTTCAGCAGCAAAGCCCAGGAATTTCAGTGTGCTGCTAAATCAGCCACTGGAAAAAATCTCCTGAACCCTACAAGGATGCAAAACCCTGACACCAAAGGTGTGGAGGCCTTTGGGATGCAGCCTGCTCCTTCCTGGCTTGCTCTCACCCCCAATTTGGGTGATCCATCAGCAACATAAGGAAAAAAACTCCAATCAGTGTTAAAAAAATCCCAAGCCTCTTTGAACCACAGAGCTTTGAAAAAACTCTAATCAGTGTTGAAAAAATCCCAAGCCTGCAGCTCCCACAAAGAACCAGAGCTGCAGCTGAGACCCAAACCAGGCTGAGGTGCCTCCCCTGTCTCCCCAGATTTTGGGAGGCTTTGGAGCTCAGGGGCAAATCCTCAGCTTTGGGGCTTTTCTAACCCACTTCTGGAAGAACAAAAGGCTGCCTCAATCTGTCCTGGTGCTTTTTGAGACCAATTCAAGTCCTCCAAACCAAGCCTGACTGGCTCCAAAAGGCAACATTAATATTTAAGGAAGATAAATCACTCCCGGCCCACCTCATAAATCACTGTGGGCATCCCCCCCCAGCTCATCTCTGCTGCTTCATGCTCGGGTGCAGAGACCAATCTCCCTGTCAGATCCCATTACTGGCTCCTGAGTATTCCCAGCCTGATGGCTGGAAGCCTCCAGGTGCTAAACCAACCCACAGCTCCTTTTTTTCTTTTTTTTTTTTAAGAAGAAATCCAGCCATTTCCAGCCTCCCCTGGCTCTGGAAAGCACCTGCCACAGGACACCTGCTTGGGGATGTTTGGGACAAACCTGGCCAGGGAGATGGATGAAAGCCATCCCCATCTCTTTGCTCAGGAGGCAACACTTCATTTATCAGTTAATTTATCAGTTTGTCACACTGATAACAGAGATGAGAAAGTGACTTCTCCTCAACACAGGTGTAGAGGAGCAGGGAAGGCACTTCCAGTCCCTTTCTGGGGGCTTCTCCCCCACAGCAAACCAGCCTGAGCTGCCCCTGCTCCCAGATTTTCCTGCTGGGATGCCCAAAGACATGTTTTGGGGGTGTGACACCTCCCAAAACAGCTCTGGGACCTCCTTCCAGAGGAGAATCCCAGGGCACGAACGGAATGAAGGAAGCTGCCACTGGGGAATATTAAATCTTCCCTTTCCTGTTTACTCCCAGCTCGTGAAAGCAGCAAAATAAATCCCAGTTTTGTAAAGAGAGAGAGATCTGAAATTGCTTTTAGAACAACCACAGAGTTCAAGGGATTTGCTGTTTCCAAATACCTGCTGGTCCCAGCTCCTCCCGAGAGTGTATCCACAGAGCTCAGAACAAATCCCATTTAGAGGAGGAAAAAACAGCTGCTGGAGCAAAAAAGGAACCTCCCTGGTGATTGGATTTTTCCTACCAATGAAACACCACTCAGCTGACTGCAAAAAGCAACATAAAGCACATTTCTGATGGCCACAGCAGCATAAACACAGGGACTTTAGACAGCAGAGAGAAGGAAGAAACATATGGTGCCTTCCAAGCCAGCAATATTGGGATGGGAGGCATCAGGGACTTGACAAACACTTGGAAACGCAGCTGTAACTCAAGTAACGCACCCATAGGATGGATTTTCTGGGGGAAAAAAAAAATCCTGGATGGCCATTAACTGTCAGTTCAAATGTCTAAAACACAGGTGGGGAATAAACTATGATCCTGCTGGTACACGGTGGGCTGAGATGGAGCCTCAACCCCACAAAATTAAGACTTGAAAATCATCAGGAGAGTCCTACAGAAGCCCAAATTGTGGTGAAACACCTTCCTTTAAAAATGGAATTTTTCCTACATCCTCCACAGTTCCAGGCCCTGTTCCCACCACACTCCATGGAGTTTGGGCTCCCAGCAGAGGCTGGAGCAGGAGGGAGGGATGGGTGTAGCAATGTATCTGTACAACATCCCATTCTGATGCACCAGTCAAACTGGTGGTGAGTAATATTATCAAACTACTTGTAGTTTTGTTGTTAAAGCTCTCAGGAATTCATCGAGGTTACAGAGAAAACACCAGGGTAGAAAATAAGAAGAGAGCAAGAAAAATTGTCTGCAAAAAATGTAAACTCTGGATAGGGGAAGCACAATGTGAGGATGGACATTGACCAACTGGATGTCCTGAAGGGTGTGTGTCGCCCTGATTTTCAGCCTTCTGATCTCGTTTGCATATTTCTACTGGAGATTCTCATGCACGTAACATAAACAAAAGCAGATTGTTTTCTCATCCCTCTCTGTGATGGACTGCTGGTTTGACCACTGGGGTTCAGAGGGGTGTTCCTCTCATTTTCCAATCCTTGTTCGCATTCCAAATGCTATTTAAACTCCAAACC
>VXBB01001728.1:0-10650 GCA_013399915.1 Illadopsis cleaveri
CCTCTCTGCACACAGGGACAGACTGGGACTAGGGCCCCTCTCAGTTTTCTCTTCTGGAGGCCGAACAGCCACAGCCCCCTCAGCCTTTCCTTGTAAGAAAGATGTTCCACTCCCTTCATCTCCATAGTCTCCACTGGACTCACTTCAGGAGGTCCTGTCTCTCACAGAGCCAGAACAGGACACAGCACTCCAGATATGCTTCAGCAGGCTGAGCAGAGGTGCAGGATCACCTCTGTGACGTGCTGGCAATGCTCTTCCTAGTGCACACAGGATTTCTTTTGCTTTTTTGGCCTCGAGGACTCATAAACAGCACCATCCCCCTCACCACTCCCTTCACTGCTGGGGCCACCCCACATCCCAGGCACAAAGTCCTCCTCTTCCTCTGGGTCTGGAGCACAAATCTTATGAGGAAAGGCTGAGGGAGCTGAGGGGGCTCAGGTTGGAGCCTTTCGCAGAAAACGTGATTGCACACTGGAATGGGTAACTCAGAGCAGTGGAGTTACCATCCCTGGAGGAATGTTCAGCAAAGACTGGAGATGGTGCTTAGTGCCAGGGTCCAGCTGACATGGTGCTGGTCTGGTCACAGGTTGGACTGGATGATTGAGAGGTGTTTTCCAACCTAACCATCCCCTTGGCCAATGTCATTAACATTATGCACGTGTTTGTGGGCTCGTGCACTGCTTTTGAAGAGTTAATAGGGTAGGGGTCTTTTTGTTGTGTGGGTTGTTTTTTTTTTTTTTACTTCAGATGCATGCAGAAAGTGCTCCAAGCTATATCAGGCTGCCACTGTTTAGGTTTTTGTGGGAAACTCAGGAATGAGTGAAACAACTACTTAGAACTGAAGCAATTTAAAGAAAAACCCTGACCCTGAGGCCAAAAGGACAAGTAAACATGGTCTGGTTTTGATGAAAATCAGGGAATATAACACAGCAGGGCTCTCTGAAATGAAAATATTCCCTCTTCCTTGTTGCAGACATCCTTTTATGAGTGGTTCCAAATGAGCTGTTTCAGCCAAGCTCAGGACAAAATTAGCCTCAAAAGAATGTCAAATATTTCCAGGAGTCAGCTCTTGCTTAGCATCTTTCTCATGGCACAGAAAGGGAAAATGAGTCAGATCATGAGCACTAAAGACAAAACATGGAAGCTGAGTGTATAGACAAGTATATATCACATTTTATTATGGTATTTTATCAACTTCACCATACTTTGAGGCAGGTGTTTCCATTTTTTGTAACTGCAGAACTGGGAATGTACAAGTCATAGTCAGAATTTCCTTGAAGCAGGTGCAGTGTTTTGCTGATAAATGGCCCCACGATGCTACCCTTAGGAGAATTTTAGGAGAGTTTTAGGAGAATTTATTTTTTATAAAACTACAACCCTCCTGCACCCCCAGGTTTAAAGTACTTAACAAGAAGAGGAGGTTCGGGACAGAAAGGAAACATCAGCCTTAAAGTTTGAAGTCGCTCCCAATAAAAATTCAGAAAATAACTTCCATGAGAATGAATTATCCTCATCTGTCTAATGTATCTCTTTTTTCCACTTCCTCTGTGCTAAAAAGAAGAAGGAAAAAGGATAAGAGGAATTATAGATTTTATCCGATGTAGCAGTTTTTACTTTTAAAACTCTGCCACAAAGCTAAGTGTGCATGAACAAGAGGTGAGAAATAAAATGTCCAGAACGTACATGTTTATACAGCATTGAAGGAGCTCCATGTAGCCTTCTTTCTGGAAGCTTCTTTCTGGAAGCTGGCCAGATCTCATTCCAGTTCATATTCACTTATGCTGACATAAAGCTGCCTTTGCCCCTCCCTTCAGCCTAGAGCAAAGCCCTGGTTCTTGGTTCTTACGCTGTGGACAGGTAACATGCTGGCTTTGTGAAATTCTGTTTTATTTCAACATGCCTTGATAACTCTGGCCAGGGCTGGCTCAAAGCTTCTTAGCAGCCTGAGTACAAAACCTGAGTTTTATTCCAAGCCCATCTGCTCCGATGATAATGCACCAGTATCTGCTGGTCCCATGCTTCAGCCTCCATCCTCTTTCCAGTACCAGTGAGGCAGAAATGGGATGGCTCCTGAGGGAGTCCCTGTGGCTGCTGAGCCCAAGTCTCTTTCTCTGTGGGTGACTGCCTGTGATGCTGCTGAATCCATCACCTGCAGCCTGAGCAGTTTTCTGTCTAAAGTTGGGCTGTGTCCCGTGAGGTGTGTGGCACTGGCAGTTGTGTCTGCCCCACGCTTTGTTGAGTTTGACAAGACTTCACGGCACTGAGGTTTTCAAGATTTTCAGTCTGCTCATGTGTGACTCAGAGCAGCATAGAGACCCATATTTAGCATTCTCCTATTATGAGTTGGCAATTGTAATACATGTAAAGAAAATACATCTGTGCCAGGCTATTGACTATTTTCACTCAGCTGTTAAATCACGTGACTACTTCATTTCTTTTCTCTATGCTCTATGTCTGGTGGCATGTGCTAAATGCTTATTTACCAAAAATTGCCTTCTAAATCACCTACGAGTTCCTTCTTCATTTTCCACTTCAGTAAAAGCTGAAAAATTTAATGAGCCATTTTCCCTTGGATACTAGTCAATAATTGGTATTTATGCAGTCCTTTGAAAATAGTTTTACTCATATTTGGACAGATATACAGGGAACACTCGCTCTTGCTTTTTATTCAGACCTTTCTTTCAGTTCAAGGTATAGAGAATTAATAGTCTGACTCTATGGAACTATAAAAATGCATATTTGTTTCAGAGCACTTTCAAATCCAATTAGGTTCCCAAAAATAACACAATCATCTCACAGATTTGTTCAACAAAACCTTTTAAAGTGAAAAATTAGCATTTTAAGTGTTTTATGATTGAGCTTAATGGAATATCTGAACTTCTACCTTGCTTTTGAGAGAGGAAGAGTTGCGACATACTTGTAGATCAAGATAATATCCACTGTTAACATCAGTAACTGCTATAATTTTATTTTACAAGAGACATCATTGTATAGTTCCTGCTATGCAGGTTTATAATACACGATAAGAATGATACAATTCATCACCACTGGAGCTGATTTCTTTTCTCTCACAAAAAAACTGGTAATGAGATTCTTTCCCTAGTAGTGCTACAGTGAACATTTCACTTGACCTTTTTTGCCACTGTGATCATCTTAAAATTGCTCCAGTATTTCCAAATAAAGAAACCTAAACCAGGAACTTTCAAAGCTTCTCTCTAGAGTGCAAAAAATAAAGGAACTGACTTTTTTTTCCAAAAAATAAAGTGTGTCAGCTGTTACCACGCAGTGGTTTCATGCACATTTATGTGGCACATGCACTGCAATAATTGTACATTCCCCTTTAACCAAAGAGTTTGCTCCCTAACTTTCCAGCTGCATTGATTTTTCACGCTATTAATTCTCTACTGCATTTTTAATTGCAGCAACTTCTTGCACAATGACATCTGTAAAAATTGACTGGAGGCATAAGGAGTTAAACAGTCTGGATGGTAAAATTTCACCTTTTCTTTTCAGCAGCCATTGCTGCAGGGTAACAACAATACTGAAATATAGGATTGTGTTGAGAAGTTTAAAAATTATATGGATGAGCAAACTCCCTCTGCTGGTTTGAAACAGCAGCAGATATATTTCATTTCAAAACATACAAACTGGGAAAATAGTCATTCAACGCACACAGTACTTTTCCCTTCACTGCATAATCAGTGAAGAGTGAATCTGTTTATGCCACAGAAGGAGGCAGGACTCATATTAAAAAAAAATAAGGGAGAAAAATATAAAACCACAGAGCAGTTCTTTTGTAAATAAAAATTGTATCAAAATTCAGATTTTCAAGCAAGGGGAAAAAGAAGCTTGCATATTAATATTGAATCTATATTTTTTTTTAGCTGTTGTGGAGGTGGTTGCATGGAGCATGTCCAGAGAAGGGAATGGAGCTGGGGATGGGTCTGGAGTACAAATCTGAAGAGGAGCAGCTGAGGGAGCTGGGAAAGGGGCTCAGCCTGGAGAAAAGGAGGCTCAGGGGGAAGCTTCTGGCTTTGCACAACTCCCTGACAGGAGGGGACAGCCAGGTGGGGGGTGGACAGAACAAGAAGAAATTGCCTCAAGCTGAGCCAGGGGACGTTCAGACTGACATCAGGAAGAATTTCATCAGTGAAAGGGTTGTCTGGCACTGGAATGGGCTGCCAGGGAGGTTGTGGAGTCACCATCCCTGGAACTATTCAAGGAAGACTGAATGTAGCACTCAGTGCTTTGGTTTAGTTGACATGGTGGTGTCCAGTCAAAGGTTGGACTCAATGATCTTGGGGGTCTTTACCAACTTTAATGATTCTCAGATTCTATCATTATTCAAAGAAGCAAAGCAAACTTTGTTTTTCCTGTTCTTTCTACCCACTGCAGACACTCCATTAGGGACATCTTAGCAGCTACACAGAGTCACAGGCTGGGCCCTTTGGGTACAGCACAGCTCCCTCCAGCCAGTCCAAGAGCAACTGATCAGAGTTCATCTTGCAGATGCTTGCTAAAGGAGAGTGAAAAACTGTAACCAGCTGGACACAGCAAGGATCACCAGAACACAGCCAGTGATCATAAGGAATTTGTGGGGCCGTTTTTCAGGCTGTTGAAAGAATCATGTCCTAGTGCCATATTTTTCAAACTATGGAATGTGGGTCAATGCTGATCTACGAGAACTCTGTAAGAACTGGTCTGCAAATAACTGCAAATAACTTTGTAAACCAACCACATTTTGCATTCTCACTCATTAAGCAAGCAACCAACCGAAATGAGGGAAATTGTATTGATGCTGGAAGTTTATCCTGATTTGATTTGTTTTTAACTGGAAACTGTTGTGGCAACACCACAAACATGGTTTGGTTTTTATTGGTTAAAATCTTAGTTGGAAAAGTGTAGGAACATCAGCGGAAACAAATTCCTCTGTCCTTTGTTTCAACCACTCTTGGTCTGTTTCCTCCATTATTATCAACCTTCTCAGTCAATCACATTCTTTTTGCTATAATCAGTTCAGCCTTGACTACTGAGTACTGTTCCTTTTCCTCTTGTCATTTCTTTGTCACATGCCAAAAGCTCCATTTTGCTGGGCTAAGAACAAGACAGGGAGCCAGGACAAGTTTCAATTCTGTGGTCTCATTGTGACATATAAAAATACATCCTTCAAATAGCACTCCATGTTGATTTAAACATTGTTGTAGGTGACAACCTGTCCTGTACTAAATATTTTTAAAGTTCTGAATGAAGTAGTAGAAATGTCACTCCTGCACAGGTATGAAATAAAGTACTTCTAACTGTTGAATCTTGAAAGAAAAGAACTGGAGGAGAGGGAGATATTTGTGAAATTCAGACTAAGTACAGGCAATGATTAATCATGTTTCTGCCATGAAGCCATCACAGCAGCAATCTGAAAAAGGAGTTGCCTACCCTGATGACAGCTATTATGTTTTTTCTTTGACCTCTCTTCCGAGGATGCAATTCATTTATACTGGGCTATTACAACTAGTTAAAACAAAGCTGCAAACAGCAGGGAGTGTGTGGAGCAGCTCCATCCCCATTATGCTGATAAAAACCATTTCACGTGGACATGCAATCGTTAACGGTACAACCATATGTGTAGCTGTGTGTTTCAAAAATATTCTGTTCCATTTGAATGCAGGAGAGTTTTCATCTCACAGTTTGTACATCACACTGTACTTAAGAAAAAGGGGGGGAAAAAGCAAACTGTGCTTTTCATTGGTGTTTTTTTATCTTCTCTAATAAATAACCATCTACCTCCTTCCTTTCTAGGTACATTTGGCATTTTGCATTTGTATTATGTCCATTTGGCAGCCTCTGTTTGGGATTTCCTTATATTAACATTTAGCACAAAGGAATCTCATCTTCAGGGTCCAATGGGCTAATGGTTTCCTTTGGCATCTGAATAAATCAACAGCTGTGGCCTTCAGCCATTTTGTCTTTCCAAAATAAGAGTAACGGGGAGCTGCTTGTTGTTGTAACAGTTCTCACACATGTTCTGCGAGCAGGATACAAAGCCTTTTTTCTGCAGAGATGACTTCAGGCGGAACATACAGCATTAGCAATGTAATTTTCCCCTCACTCCATCAATAACAGCAATGTAGCCCAACTTGATGTGATCAGAAGATACAAAGTTTGCTCAAAAGTCAGTGAGTTTTATTAAAACATTAGATACATAAATACTTGTATCACAGTTAAGGCACACGTGTTATATATGTGCCTGCATTTCTGTGCCACAGGCAGAATGATGGTATCAACTGAAAGTGCTTTTTCATTCAAAGACAGTCACTGATACCTGTACAAGCCCTTTGTGCTGGAAGTGTGGTTGCCAACAGCAGCTGAGACATTGACACAGCAACTGGAATGTGTCACTCTTTGACACTGAACTTCTCTTTCTGGCTCTCACTCCTGTGCTGATTCTGGTGCTCATCTGATGGTTGTGCTCAGTAAGTTCAGTTTCGACACCTGGCAGGAAAACTTAAAGGAGAGAACTGTTAGTCTTTAGAGCTGTGTGGACTTGTAGTTGAACTATGTCTGACTGGAATTTTTAACATTCCAAGTAAAACCAGTCTATCACCAAAAGGCTGGATTAGGTGCAGAAACTCTGCACAAGCTACTTGCACTCAGTGAACTGTTTTGGGTGTGATTGTCTTAGGGGGACGTTTTGTGGTTTTGTTGTGGATTGTTTTTTAATGGAAGTACTGCAAAGACACACCCTGGAGGCTCCAGGACAAAGACACAGTTTTCTCTCCGGAGTGTTTAGGAGAAAGGGATGTGAAGTTACCTGTAAGTTTACATTTTTCTGTATTGACTTGCCTAAGTTGACAATGCCTTGAGCAAGGTGCTCCCATCAATACCAGAGGCTTTCACAGAGGGGCCAAGACAAAGCAGTGCAAACACACTTCATGCCTTAAGCTCAGCACAAAGCCTCTTCTCTCTTCATCCTCCAACAATGTGAGATTGTCATTAATTTTCTTGAAACTGGCAGCTTTTTTGTGAGTGCTATTCAGCCACTTTTGAGTTTATAAATAGCATTCCCAAAGGGCAGTCGTGTTCATCTGTGAAATTGCCAGATTTGACCAAATACCCACTGTTAGAAAATTCTATAATAAAACACTATTTTCCCTGACAATAACACACCCTCACCTTCAGTTATACCAGCTGAACTCCATGAGCTTCTAGAGTCAGTAGATACTTCAGGCAGGTGTATAATTATTTCCAGCAAGCTATTAAATATTACAAAATAATGTTTCCTGCATTTTTGGTTCTGAAAGTTATTATGTAAATAGAAACTGACAAAACCATTAGACATTACTACAAGGAAAAACCATTGCCCTGTGCTAGAAAGGACACACATTTCTTCCTGCTTGGCCTCAGAAAAATAAAAACCTATAGAATATTTTTTTCTGTTGTCAAAAAAAGTCAGAATTATGATTGGATCTATTAAATATGAAATATTTTCAGTTAGAAGTGCAAGCTCTCCTCTTTGTAAGGTACTTGCGACTATGAAGAAGGGCCCCTTGGCAGCACTTTGAAGGCTTTCACTGATTATTTTTTGTTGTTGTTGTGCAGAGTAAGAACTTCGATGTTTATCTACATTCCTGCAGGCTTGTATATCCTCTCCCTCGGGGAACTGATGCCTGCTGCCAAGAGTACACATCAGGTTTTCTAGAGAGGCAGCAAACTGAGCCAAACAACAGACTGAGCACTTCAGAAGCACCTGATTGCCTTATATTTTCCCTCCTAAGAAGTTAAAGTATTGGGGATTATTAATTTTTCCACAATGTATTCCCACAAAAGCAGCAGAATATGAATTTTCTGTTTCACTCATTGGCTCCAAGTGTAAATTTTGACTCTGTATTGCCACTTTACCAAAATCTCAGCCTGAAGGAGGAAAAGCAGCTCCTGGTCTGCTTTCAGAGCTAATGAGGTTAGAGACGCAAACAGGACTGGATTTACAGCCTGACAAGTAAAATGTTTCTGAATTCCCATTCTAAGTGGGATGGTGAACTGAGATTCTTGCTATTTCTCCTGATAAATGTGCAAAGAACTGCAAGGTTTTTTGTGTGTAGAGGAAAACACCACAAAGAAATTACTACGGAATAGTTTGTTGCATTTTTGGACTTGCATTTGCCCATGGGAATGTGCAGAGGGGGATGTGTGACAGAGAAGGGGAACGTGCTCCAGCCTGTCCCTGAGTTGCCAAAAGTGTATCATCAAAGGTATTTGCAAACCTGAGTGTTTTTTCTAAGGAAGCAACACTTAACTAACTCATCAACTGATTTGTGAGCTGATTACTCACAAATTTGGGCATGGGTAACACATACTTATCCTACCAAAAGTTGAATTCTTTAACTGGCACTATTCCAAAAACACCCACTCAGAGAACAGTTTGCAGACATGATGTTTACTATTCTTTTTCACTTCTCCATCTGTGTTATTTCCAGCCCAGACTGGAAAATCAGCATCTCTTCTATCTAATTTGTCCTTATACCTTGGCCCTTCACATCAAATTCTTTCTTTTTCAGAAATTCATATTAATAGCTATTCCAGAGCTCCTGCTGTACTCAGGAACTCCCAGTCTCTATTCATTACCTTTTGTCACAAAGAAGAGGGAGAACAATAGTTTTGTTTAAACACACTGATCTGCTAAAAGATCATATATTTTCAGAGTGAGCTCCTAGAAGATATTGGTCTGATATACAGGCAGAGAGCAACACAGGATTGAAGGGAGGAAATTTCCTGTTTCAGCCATTTTTTCCACCATGGAATCAGAGCTCTGTCATGTGAAATCAGAATTCTAAAACTTATTCTTGTTCCAATTTGTAATTCGAGCAATTTGTGCAATGAATATTCTAAAAGCCACTTGCTTCTGGAGGAAGAAAAATGGTTTAAACATTCCATGGTTTTTGTCTCATAACAAGTTGATAAAGACCAGATTTATAGAGTTCAGTTCTTTTAAAACAGTTCCCTGACATCCCAGGTGACTTCTCTTTGATCCCTTTTCTTCTCAATGAGCAAAAAGCCAAGGGCTATTGACTAGAATAGTCTTTTGGATTTTAAGATGAACAGTTGAGGAGAGGCTCATTTCATCTGCTTTTAGGTGCATGTTTCAGCTACTCTGCTGATGCAGATTCACTTGACAATCTGTGGAAAGGAAGAAGCAGGCACTGATGGGAAACAGTTCATCAGATCATGAAATAAATGCCTGAGTGATAAAACCCCTGGAGAGGTGTCAGCATCTTTCTGGTGGTTGTGCAGGGAAAACACACAACGACTTTAGACTTTGATGACTAAAATTTGATAAAGCAAATGCCATCATACAAATTCCTTTTGCATCATCTCTGTGTTAGTTTTGCCTTTAGGTTCTGCTAAACCTCTGTTTTCCTTGCAAACAGAATCAACAGTGCAGTTTGGACAATCCAGAATTAGATTTAGTTCATGACTAAAGCTTACAAGCAGCACTGCTCAGAATCAATAGACACAAAATGGGGGTGGATGTGCTTAGACTGGAAATTGGAAAAGAGATATTATGGCAGAGCACAGCTATGATATTCTGGAACAACATTCGTACAGGAGTTTGGAGAGAAGTGAAATTACTGGTTTTCAGAATGAAGCTTGTTCCTTTTATGTAATGGATTATTATTCAGTGATTTGCTTTAGTAGCAGGAAAAAGGACTTGGTTACATTATTCCCTAAGTTCATGTATTAACATACACACATGTAGAATGTATGTTTGTATGTGCTGTACGTGTACAGCTATTTATTCATCTTTTAGAAGTCCTGGGCACAAGGGTCAAGTTTTCACCGGTCCATGGAAAACAAAGGACACAGACATCTGTGTATCTTTATAGGCTGATACAATGTACAGCATGGTTTTCACTGTTCCCGTTTTCCCTGACATCCAAACATCCAGGAGTAACTCCAACACAGCCCACAGGTGCCAGAGCAAGCTTAGCAGTGCCAAATCTGAGTCCTGGTGACAGCAGTCATGGTAAAGATCTCAGTGAACTGGGCAGTCTGCAGTCTGAGGTCATAGCTTGGAAGGATGGAATTGTTTAGGTTGGAAAAGACCTCTGAGATCATTGAGTCTAACCCTTCACCCAGCACTGCCAAGTTCACACAACCACTAAATCATGTCTGCAAGGGCCACACTCACTCATCTTTTAAATATCCCCAGGGATGGTGACACAACCCCTCCCCTGGGCAGCCTGTTCCAATGCTTGACAACCTTTCTGGAAAGAATTTTTTTGTAATATCCAATCTAAACCTCCCCAGTGCAGCATGAGGCTATTTCCTTTTGTCCTGTTGCTTTTTACTTGAGAGGATAAAGCAACCCCCACCTGGCTACAACCTCCTGTCAGGAAGATGTAGAGAGCAAGAAGGTTCCCCCCTGAGCCTCCTTCTTTCCAGGCTGAACACCTCAAGCTCCCTCAGCTGTTCCTCATCAGACTGGGCTTATTAATGGGTTATCACAGTCCCACTATCCCTCCATTTCTTTTTCCCAGGAAGGACAGAGTTCAGATTGCCAGAAGGGCAATTAAAGGGTCAATTAAAGCAATTAAAGAGGCACAGACCTGCAGTAATGACGACAACTTTCTCCTGCTCTAAAAGACAAAAAAAAAAAAA
>VXBB01001728.1:12378-39347 GCA_013399915.1 Illadopsis cleaveri
AAAAAAAAAAAAAAAGAAAGTTAAAAGACATGAGAAAGGGAGGAAATTGCACAATTAGTGTAACACAAGAAAAACCTGAGCCAATTCACCAAGCCAGAACAGGCCTGGAGTGACTGGTCTGATCTTTCACAGCTTGTAGCTTTAGGGCATGAAAGTAAACATTTAAAAAGAGAGAGAAGGAATTATAGTAAGGAGGGTCTTAGGGGGAAATTGGGTCTTGGGGTAGAAATGGTTGAAGAAGAGGAATAATGGTCAAAAACGGACTGCTTACTAGAGGAGCCAGAAGAGAGGAGCTCGGGTTGGCTGAAGGGTTGTTCAGAATTGAGTCATCAGCTGTTTTTTTATCGTGGGAGGAGAGACAAAGCTCAGAGTCTGCCCAGTGAGGTGTTAGTACTGGAGACACAAATCCTGAAGTTACAGAAGAAGACTTCAAATCGTTTTACTTTGTTTATTGCTTAACTTTGGGAGAAGTGCTCCTGGTCATTACCTACTATTTTTTTTTATCTTCTCCACGTTTAACAAGTTGCTGTCATTTTAAACACAGTGATTCATTAGTGTGATGGGAAAAGAAATTTTCTCAGGTGTCTGGGCTGGGGCTCAAACCAATCTTCACAACAATTCTTCTCAGATAATCAAAGCCAGCCCTTATGGCTGCCATCCAGGGCCCTCCAGAAATATTACAGAAAAGCTGAGAGCACTTTTATGGTTTACTTGGCTGTTGGAGAAAGGCTGCAGCTGCATTAAGCACTGTGAAACACCTGTCCCCAAAAATCCTGCTCCCAAAAGTCCAAAATTTGGGAAATGACACCAGCCACAATTCTGCCCAGGATAAAACTTTATTCCAAGAAGTACAAGAAAACAATGCTAATCCAGCCCAGACAGAGAATCAGAAGGATTTAATGGAAGAAGAGGAATCTAGCAACAGGCAGATTTTAGACAAACTGAGTTTAGCCCAGTAGGATCTGAAGGCTGCAGGTTACTTCTTCAAAATATAAACCAAAGCTTCTGAGTATAGTTTTTGCAAAGCATAGTCAGCCTATGATAGTTTATTGTTTTTCTGAGAAAGCTCCTTTGTGTCCTTGTGTTCTTTCTACAACAGATATTTATAGAGATTGTAGTCATAAAGTTGCTAAAAGCACTTCCTGTAAATTACATAAAAGTCTGTCTCCCTTCCAGTATCACAAGGACCTGTTCACGAGCTTCCCAATACTTTAGAGACCTTTTTTTTACAGAATAGAAGAGCTCTCTGACTGTTACCATACACTATCCATGTGCTCAAGAAAAACACTTGCCAGTAGGAGACAGTCACTGGCAGAGAGTAGCTGGAGTAGTAACTGCAAATGGTTCAATTGTCAGTGGTGGTTTTATTGTTGGAGTTTTCAGATCTTTAGAATGTTTTCTTGAGCTGCTTTTTTTTTTTTCTGAAAAAGCTTATTTATTCCGATTCACTAGCATACTCTATATTGTTCATTTTCCCTGGACAAAAGTGCCCGTGATTATGGCCTCTCTTTAATATCCATCAAAATGTTGTGTGCTTCCACCTCACCCAGTATTTTCACAGCGAAGTAGCTGTGCACCTTCTGTTTAGATCTGGGCTATGTTCACCTTTATGGATGAGGAGACTCTGGCATATTTCCAGCAAAATTAGACAGTTTGGAACACAGAACATTCTGAAATAAAGCTAAAGTGCCTGGGTTAATTTTATATCCAACTGAGCATAAAATGGTTGATTGCAGTGTTCAAGAGGAAAGCACGAGATTAAAGAAATGATCTAATCTGCATTGTAGTTTGTTAGAAAACATCATGTATTTTAGTGGGCCTAAACACGCACGTTGCCTGGAGTTCAAAGGAAAATGAGATCCAAGCAAAAGGTTTAAAAATGTGGAGAGCACAGTTGCATAGTAAACAATCCCATGAGCTCATGCTGTGTCCATTCTTTGCCTTCCTTTGATGTTGGAGCTCCCATTTTAATTGTACAGACTTGGTCCTGCTGCTTGTGAATTTGGTGGGAAGACCTCTCATCAACTTTGATTGTGCAAAAAAATGACTTTCGATTCTTACAAGGCGTTTTGGGACAATGAAGCAGTTTTGTACTTTCACCGTGTGGTGGAATCCCAAACTCCCCTGTGTAGGAAGGAAACAGAACCAGGGCTGTGTTGCATTGGCTTTCTGCTCCCAGGGACAGGAGCTGCACCCCTGTTTTCCATCTGTTGTCCTTTTTCCTCTCTTCACCAATATGCCAGAAGGAGACAAGCAATGGAGCAAAAAGGATCCAGTGGGGGTACAAGGGGAAGGAGCAAAGGAAGGATGGGGGTAGAGGGCAGTACTGAGTTGAAATAGCACCATATAATCTTAGAGAGGTTTAGGTTGTAAGGGAGCTTTGAAGTCCATGGCCCCTGCAATGAGCAGGGACATCCTGAACTACATCAGGTTGCTGAAAGCCCGTTCAGCCTGACCTAGAATGTGTCATGGGGGTGGCAGAGAGGAGGTGGCTCTGATGCCTCCCACACTCTGCTGGTGTTGTAGCTCAGAATTTTTGCGGGGAAATGGGATACCACTTCCCAAAATTCAATGTCACCCATTGTGGATATAATGCTGCCTCCTTCTTCTCAAAGGTGTGTTAATAGTTCTTATGCAGAGAGCCGTGAACGCAAGATGTGTGATACACTGTCTACATTTCTTAATTGCTAGAGAAGGATTTTGACACCAAGCTTCCCCCCAGGGAAGGAAAGAAGGAAAAATAACACAGAAAAAATTGGAAATAACTTCACTTGTCCAGTTTGCATCTTCCTCAGCTCCCTCATATTCAGAAAAGAACAACTTCCCTTGGATTTGACTCTGTCTGTGACTCAGACTCCTGCCAGTGATCACTTCCAAAGGTGGTCTCCACTAAATGAGTAATCCCTGACATGGCAATTAGTAAGTGAGGAGAAAAAATGTCTGAGGCTGCTCTCAAGAGCAGACTAATGGAGATTGGCCCTAATCTGTACAGACTGTTTTAGATTAAGGTTTACAGTGCTACAGGGAGGATTTAGAAAGTGCCAGTGAAGGCCAAAATGTCCCAGCCCTGCCCCTGGCTGCTGCCATCCTTTTCTCACAGGAGACAGAAAGCAATGGACCCAAGTAAGGAGCCCAGGGAAGTGTGAAATGTCTCGAGCAGAAGCTGCAGGCACCAGGGAATGGAGAAGCACTCAGAGAGAGGGGAGCAGAGGGGCTGCAAGCATTACACAGCTCATTATGGTTCCACAACGTCTGGCAGTATCACACATTTCTAATTGAATTTGGAATTGAGGTGATTTCCCAACACATTATTTTGCTCTTGAAACTTCTCCTTCAATTCTCCTTTTGCTAATTTATTAACAAATTAGGGTGTTTGCTGTAGCAGATGAAGCAACTTGCATTCACAACTGCACAACACTGATTTAAAAATAGGAACAAGAAATGTAATAGCTCAAATACAGGGTGTCTACTTGGAGAGTAAACATGTCTTCAGTGTTAGCTCAGCTTTTAAAACAAACTCAGTAATTGCTTCCAGAGGTAAAATATTTGCAAGCTGTTATTACAGCACACATTCATTAAAGAGTAGGAAACACAGTTGTCTTTTCGGAGCAGGCAGACAGGAACAGAGAAAGCTGTGCTTCATAATTAATCTTCAAGGGCTGACAGGTACCTGTACCTCTGACAACTCAACATTAAAACCTTACCAGTAGAGCATTCATCCATGCTGCTGTTTCCCAAGCCAGCAAAAGAGGTTGTGAATTTGTTAATTAATTTCTGGGAAACACCATGGGTCTGTCTTCAAAAGCAAATAGCCCAGGGAGATGTAAAATGTCTTGAGCAGAGGATAAAAACCTGCAAGTGATGTCGGGGTTTGAATATTGAGTATTCTTCAAAACCAGTGGAAGGGACTGTGCCAGCTAGCTCATGTCTTTACAGAGAGATGTGTTTTTTCTTGCAAGTGGCTGTTTCATATCAGAGCCTTTGATCCTGCAGCTGCTAAAATTGACAGCCAGCTTCTTTATACCAGGAGGGGTTGGACTGGGGATTGTCAGGAGATAACAGAGGCAGCACTTTGCTTTCTAGAGATTTCTTTAGGGTTATGCAGTAGAACATATCACTGGCCTTTGTTGTTCACAGAAACATCCCTCACAGACAGCAGCACTTCCAATCATGGGTTTAGTATAACTTCTCCTGTCCTTGACATAATTTGGAACAATTTTGCACTAAAAATAACCTGGCAGGAAAAAATAACCAAAATAAAGAACTCAAGCAAAACATGAATCTACATTGTTTCCCTCTCAAGGGATAATAATATGGTGATATGGCAGCAGGCCACAGCAATAATTGTCCCGTATCTACAGTGCACACATGCTGCATCAGAATGGCACATTTCTGTTCACAGCAGCACAACCTAAAATTAACTGTCAGGGGCTCCATACCACAGCAAGCTCAGTTAAAATTCTGATGCTTAAAAAATGAAGAGCCTCACTGGCACTGAGGACCTTGAAGCACACAGCCTGCCTTGGAGCTTCCAGCATTTTCAGTGGGAACGTGGTACATGTGAAATCCCAGGGTCACTCACATGTTTTACAGTAAACACTGGTCCGGATTAAACCTCTCTGGACTTAGATTTGGCAAAGGGCTACTTAGAATTTAGAAACTGGGCAACCCTCGGCAGGCCTGATTCACTCCAGTTGTGTAACATACATGGCAACATTGTGATCCCACATACACAGCCAGGGGCAATGCCTACCTTTTGTAGGAACCCCGCTGCCCAGATCTCTTGCCCAGGAGGAAGACTTCATATTACAGCTGCAGTTTTTCCTGAAATGCTTTGAATCCCCTCTGTACTCTACCCTGATTGTCTCAGCAAAGGCTCCACCTCTGCCTCTGTTAAGGGAAGGCCCCTATGGGCCCATAAATATCCATGGCATGCAGCCCTTTTTCCAACTGGGAGGGTGTTTATTTGGGGCTGGAGACTTAAGGAATTGCTGGATTTTTTATGTGAATCTGTAAAGCCAAAATTTGGCAAAAAGCAAAGAGAGACCTTCAGGAAGCTCCTACCTTTGTGAGCATCCTGCTGGTGGCCACCATCCCAGCATTGGTCTGGAAACTTCCCCATTCAGCCCACAGAGAATTTGGGCTTTGTGAATTCTGCTCCTGAACTGTCTGTTGCTACCATCTGCCTTGCAGGAACTTGCTGTGGAAAGGAGGCAAAAATCTTCAGATTTCCAGACTACTGCCCCTGTTTCTGCCATCTTCTACCCTCTTGTGCATAGGTTCAAAGAAAAAAGATCATAGAAAAATGACCATAGAAAGATATTCTTTGAACAAGAGCAGCACCATATGATTACCCTGGTTCTCTTGCACTCCTTATTATTCAGAAGAAGCCTCTGTACAGAGGAAGGAAATTTTATAATGATTGTCTGCAAGGATTTCCAATAATCAGAACTCAAGATCTGGAGGGATTTTTTGGTTGATTGTGAAAGGTGTTTCATTTGTCCTGCAACAGAGGAAGCTCAGTGACTCACTGTTTGAGGTATAACAATGATTTTTGCCAGATCAACTTCCCACAAAGGAGAGCATTTAGTGTAAACAAATCACTTACTGTGGAGCAGGACTGGTTTGCAGTGCAAGAGAGGACAGAATTTACTGCAGCAAATGCAAGCTGGAACAGTTCAGTCACTTGGGACCTCAAAACATCAGTGCAAGTGTAATTTCTGGAATTTGATTATTCTATCTCCCTTCACAGTGTACAAGAAGAATAATTATTTTCCTTTTTTCAGGAGTCTTTTTGTGTTTAAGGGTTGTTAAAATCTTTTCTAGCTGCTTCCTTTTCTAGAAGTGTCTAGAAGTTTCTAGAAATGGATTAGTTAGCTATATCTTTTCTGAAGTGTTTTTCCCAAACCAAGGACATGTATTCCATTTGCAGCCTTGTCAATGATATCTAGACTGCCAAGGATATTTCAGCATCTTACTGGTGGAACCAATTGTCTACAAACCTGCCTTGACTTTTCTTGATTAGATGTTTCCTGCAACTTACAGACACTGTTCTGTTATTTTTTCAGAAAATGCAATCAGGTTGATTAGTGACAATTCTAATGCACCTCCCTTCCTTCTTTTCTGAAAACAGTCACCCTGATTGTTCTTCTCCAGTGCCCTGGAACCTCATCTGTCCTCACTGCCTTCTCAGGGAGGATCACTAACATCTCATCCTGCTTACAACAGCTACTTAACCATTTTAAACAAACTTCCTTTATGTAAGTGACTGCTGAAGGAAAAAGGGCCTTAAACCTGTCACCCATTATTATTTCTCCTTTCCCATCACATGTTGGACTAACTAATCTTTCATATTTTTGGAGAATGTCCTCATGTTATTTTTCATTCCATTTCCTTATTGTATCTTATTCTGCTCTTAATTTTTTTTCCCTATGTTTATAGAAGTCATAGGAATTCCTCATGCCCAAACCCATTTGATCCAGGACTTTGGTCACACAGGGCAGTAGTTTAGCTTTTCTCTGATATATAACAGTAAGCAAATACACTTTAACTAAAATACTAGAGATTTTTTTGCAATGATATATCTTCATTTTTATAAATAGACATGCAAGAGAGGAACCATTTGACCACTGAAAGCACATTTTATTCTGTTTGAATACCTGAAACCTAACTGTATGATTAAACAGCTGCTCTTGCAAAGGTTGGATAAACCCAAATTCAAATATTTTCTGAGTGTTTTCTGAATGTTTCCCACAGTAGCCAGGAAACAGTATTTTGACAGTTCTGAAGTGTTTCCACAATACTGTTTTTCTCTGATATTTCTTATTTCTACTGTGTAATATTTTTTTTATTTAAACAGAATTGAGAGTTTTGACAGTAGTTTTTTTGCAACATTTCTCTAAGCATGATTCAAAGCACAAACTGAGCCTGTTCCAAATGGAATGAAAATGTAAAAGTCCAGATGCTTGACTGCCTTTGTGAGCTGAGGGCAAAGCTTGAGCCACCTGGTATTTACCAGTTTTATTGCTGCACACTTCCCATCTTTAAAACCCTCTTCAATCATTAACTGATCTCTCACAGCTCAGCAATGCAGGTAAAGTTCTTTCTTCCTCCCTGGCAGGAAGAGACAAAATGATACAGTGAGTTGAAGAGGCACAGAGGGAGTCCCCATCAGTGCCCCCATTCAGAACATGATTTAATTAATCATTACATGATGGTAAAAATGGCTGCATCTTCCCTTTTAGTCAATGAGTCATCCATCTCTTTCACATCTATATTGCACATCTTTGTCCTCTTGCTTTTTACAGAGAAATTCTACTTCTTTTTATTTTTCCATCTGCTTGGTCTCTACTTTCCCTGTGAAGGCTGTGCTGCAGGGAAAAGGATCCTGTGTCTTGCTCTGGGATAATCTGTGCATTTGTTGGCAGACAATCAGGTAAAAAGCAAAGCACAGACATTTGGCACAAGACAAAGTCCGAGTGTTTGGTTGTTTGGAAATTTTTTTTTATTGTTTCTAGGGGATTTTTTTCCACATCTCTTCTTGGGAATGTTTCACTTAGGCTGCCCTTTGGTCCAGGGAGAGAATAGAAACCCATTATATAAAAGCCTGAGGTTTGATGTTACAGCTATTCACAGGAAAGTGGGACTTTCCTTTTATTGTTCACAACAAACATTTTCTTCATGAGAAGCATAATAGAAAGGCAGGTCTGAAGTTAAGGGAAAAAATGTGTTTTGCCCAACTTTAATCAGATATGAATTGCTTGTGAAGTTTTATAAGCAATATATTGTTTGAGCTAAAGAACACCAGCTGATACTTCCTTTCCTTTTTGGATGCATCATTACTAAATAAATAAGGGAAAAGAGAAAGTGTAAGTATTCTAATGTTTCACAAAAAACCCCAACCAAACAAACAAAAAAAACCCCACTAAAACCAGCCAAAAACCCTGTTAAAAATAACTAATAACTTGTGGTGCTGAGTCTCTGCATATGGTCTGTCTCTGCTTGGGGGTGAACTACTCTGTTCCTGGGTCTGTAGCACCTCTGCATGGGCTGAGCCAAGAAAAGTGATTCCTCATCTCTGCTTGCAGGATTCACTGCTGACCCGGGGTCATTCATTTCCCACCTGCTTGGCAGCTCTGTCATGAAACATTTTAGAGGTGTCCACACTAACCCTTTAACTGCCAGTTTTTCATCACCTGGCAGAAATGAATCCCTGTGCTTTTCAGAATCAAACATGACCCAGAACATAAAAATTTTTAGCATTTTCCAAACCTAGAGTTCTGTTAATCACAGGCAAAGCTTGATCCACTCCCACCATGCAACCCATCCTCAAATTCACCCCGGAGAGGAAGGAGTGTTTCCTCATGCTGACACTGAGAACCTCCTGAGCCAGGGAAATGATGCAGAAGGAGCAGGAGAACTTTGGAATCCCCATGCCCAAACTCCATTCCCCAGCTTCTTCTCCCCTCGTGCTCCAAGGTGTCTGATGAGAGTAGCTGAGCTGTGCTCTCCAGCTGCAGCCACTCAGCGTGGGTCGGGAGCACAAAGCCAGAGTGTCTCTGGGACTGTCCCTCCTTGCTGGCAGAAGCCATATCCCTACATGATGCTCATCCAGGGTGTGCAACGCTCAGAGTTTACAGGATTGCTGAGCTTCAGCTTTAGCAAGAGCTCTGATCTGAGCAATCTTTGAATTCTGAATTATTCAATCATCACTTCTGTAAAGCAGGTGTTTTCTATTTTATACAAGGTGTCTGTGCTCTCTTTCTCTGCATGCCCCATGTCTGCATAAGGTGTTCATGAAGCACAGAGCAGTCTTTTCAGCAGATCTTGGGCTTTGTCTTCATACCAGCTGGCTCTGAAATACACTAAGTTTTATATGTTCTGTATTAATTCAGGGAGTTGTGAATGGACACGTCTCTTTCAGAATAATCTGAATTTGTTTGTCAGCAAACAAAGGAAATAGTCTGTATGGGAAAGTTGCTAGAGGGGAAGAATAAAGCTGATCTAATTTAGGTACAGAAAGGTGAAATTTGGAGGTGTGAAGAGCCATGCTAGACCTATATTTCTGGAAAGCCACTCTATGTACTGGAAAGAAGTTCATGGGGAATTATACAACTACTGCATGACATCCTGAAGAAAGCAGAACTAATAACAGATGAATTGACTCTGTATGACCACAGGAAAATAAACTAGTCAGTGTTCACATAAAAGCAGCACTTCAGCCCCCTGTGTTCCAGCAGGACCTGTTGGCCAGCGTGTATTTGTGTTCATTTCAGCAGCACACTTGAAATCATGAGTTTGTTGTATAATGCAAAAGAGGACACAATTATTTCAAGAAAAGATTTTTTTTGAAAATTATAAAACCTTGTCCTAGTTTTTCCTCAGGGGTCAAAGTGAAATTTCACAAGATTCATTCTTCATATGAATTTTTTTACCAAATATCTGTTTCATCAAATATCTGCCATATTTTGCAAAAAGTCTGCATAGGTTGTTCTTCTGCCATTTATTGGATAGTCCTGTCATATAGAATAACACACTGGTAAAATTCTTGGTTTAGTAGTTAGATGATATTAAAAAAAGCAGCTATTATTCATACCATCTGTATATGCCAGTGATGCAGAAGGACTTGGGCTACACCGATAGCTGGTGGTAAAGTTTGTGTCATACATAGAAATTCACTTTTACAAGTTTATGGAATTTTGAAATCTTCTTTCTAAAATACATGTTCTGATATAACAGAGTCAAGTAAAACTGGAAGCAAATGAACCTCAAAAGAACATTAAAAATATTATTATTTTTTAATTTTAAAATACTTTTCCTATTCAAAATGATTTAAAAAAGTCATGCCAAAGAGTAAATTGCACTAATTACATAATTTTTGAAATTAAACCTTTTTTAGCTATAGTCTAACAAAGTATAATTAATGCTAGCATGCACAACCCTTAATTAACCACAGAGTTTTTACAGAACCTGATGTTTTTAATGGGAAATTTCTTGTAGGAACATTAAAGTTACTCTAATGTAGGAAAGATCTTGTGTTAAGTAAACACATGAATAATTTGCCTTCCAGCATTGCTCTCTAGAGGGCCATGTTTCTCTCCGTGCATCCTTTCCTAGGTGTAAATATTGGGAAAGCTCTCCAAGCAAAACTAGAGGCACAGAGTTAGCCTTATGCCAAAAATTCTTTTCATGTGATCACAACTCCATTTAAGAGGGCATTTGGCCATTTTTGCACATCCAGCAGGAGGGTTGGTCCAAAAAATTCAGTCTGCTCATTGTTTAAGACACTGTCACATTACTTCAAAAAACACATCCAAAGCCAGGTCAAACTTAAGATCTCACAAGAAGTGATTTTGCCAAATGCTTCCTGAGGAAGGGAGCATTTGGCAAAAAAACCCTGTATTTTTCCTTGGTGTCTTGGTCATGGCACTCATTCAAAAACGATTTTAGATGGAGAAGGTGCCTGAAAAAAATTATTTGAAAGATCAAAGGAGATGTATTTATTACACTAAGGTTCACTGTAGCTCCTGAGCATGGAGGAGAGATAGTCACAAGAAGCCTTCACCTTTTTCATCTTCCCTCAGCCTATCCATACCATGAACCAAGCAGGAGATCATCCTCACAGCTGATTTCTGCTTGAGCTCTGCATACTGCCTGTCCCACAGCCAGGTGCTGAGCCCTTTTGACTGGGTGAGCATTGTGGCCTGCCCACAAACACTCTTCAAGATACCCTCAGAGATGAGAGACCACCTTCACCACCCCATGGTGCTCCTGCTGAAGCCACAGGCAGCAGGTTCATCTCTAAACCCCTGAATTAAAGGTTGAGCTTAATGGTCTTAAAGATCTTTTCCAACCTAACTGATTTGATGATTTTACACATATGATGTGTGTTATCAAAACCCACCTGGCCTCAAGCTGGCACTGCAAATCTGAGTTATCCCACCATGCAGAGCTGTGCAGTTTGGTTAAGGCCCACATGCACAGCTCTGTGTAGGCTGTCACCAGTTGATTTGTGTGGGGCAGTGGGTCAGGCCAAAAGGAATCTGACCTTGTTGATTGTTGCCTTGAAGTGCTGTGGCTTAATCAAGGCAAACTGAGAGAAATTCACCAGGAAAACTGAGAGCTTCCTGTCCAGATGGATCTAAGATGAAGGCTGAGCAGGGCTGGCTGCAAACAAATGTGTAGGAGGTTGTTTGAAGAGATGTCCTTTGCTTCTTACACTGACCAATGCTACCTTCATGTGATCTTGATGCTCTCCACTTCATTCTGTCAGGGACAAAGGAGAGACAGAAGGCTGCAAATGTCACAGCAGCCTATGGTGACCCAGCCTCCAATGTTCTCTGGGTATTTTTCAGAGATGTTTTCCTGAGATGTTTTCTTGGGATTGCAGGGAGGTCTCAGCAGGGCTGGAGGGAAGTAGGTGTCCCTGCCAAGAGTTTGTCACCTGATGTCTTTGACATACAGCAGTTCTGGGAAAGATGTCAAGTGAAAACAGAAAACAAGACTGTATTCACAATTCAGACCAAGCTGGTGCAAAGCAGATGAAGATGACTGGCCCAGCTCAGAGAGGGAAGTGGTGGAGCCACCATTCCTGGAGGTATTTAAAGGATGTGTAGAACATGGCACTCAGGGACATGATTCAGCAGTGGGCTTGGTGTGTTAGGTCAATGGCTGGATTAGATCTCAAGGGTCCTTTCCAACCTAAATGATTCTATGATCTGCAGTCTGATTTGCTCCAATACTTTTCTGTTCCTAGTTTGTTACCAACTCCATCTTCTCCTAAGCCATACAGACCTTCCCAGAAGGGAATGAAGGACTGTTCTCATCATCCAGGAAAGAAGGGCACCTGTCCAACTGCAGCACTGTGTCCCTTGGGTGTCTCACACTGGCAGCAGGCTGAGAGCAGCACTGTCACACTGTTGTTAGATGGCACTGAAGAATGTCTCTGACTTGTTCTTTAATGTAATACCAAATAAGACAATAAAACCTTACAGGGAATGTGGTGCAAAAGACAGATGTGTCACATCAGTCAGGCAAATAAAGCACTCCAGCGACAGCTGCCTTAATGAAAATACTCCAGAAATACCATGTTTCAGCCCAGGCTTGCTATGGGGTCATAAAAAAATCCTTAAAATCAAACAAATAAAATGTTATAAGTAAGTAACAAATACATAAAGGGTGTTTTTCACACTTTGGTCTTGAAATGCACTGATGGCAAACACAACAAAGGTGCATTTCAATATAATGGGCAAAGTTAAGGCTCTTTTTTGAAGTACGTAATGTGCGATTTCACACATGGTTGGGTTTTTTGGAGAGAATGAACGTGTTTATTATTTATGTAATACATAGCACCTGCCCATTCCTATCAGTATTCTGTGCAGACACAGAACTGAAATGTTTGCTCAGTGCATATCAGCCCCTGTCCACAGAAGTGTAGATGTGCCAGCATGAAAGCCAGGCTCAGGGAAAAGAGGCCAGACATGCCATGGGGAGAGTCTTTGTGTCAGGAGTATCATGATCCAGTTTCACCTTTTCTGCATACTCTAATAAGCCAGCAGTTGTCTTCCACCCTGTACCACTCCGGGCAAGCCAAAAATAGCATAAAGGGTCAGCTCTCTCACCTTCCTTTTAAAAGCTTTCTTCTTCTCCTCCCTGTTTCTCCTAAGGGAATGGCTATCATGACTTTCTGAGCCTGGTTACTTTTTTTTTTTTAATCTTTATTTCTGATTTCATTTCACCTCTGCCAAAGTATCACAAACTGAATCGCCATGGGTCCTCCAAACTGCAAAAGCAAGCCCAGCTCCTGCTGAGAAAGAGGTTCTTAGATGCAGATAGATGCAGTGGATTGGTATCACAGACAGCTGGAACCAACAGTGTGAGCCAGGGTGGGAACAGAGAGGAGATGAGCCACCCATAGGTGCTCATCTTGTCCCATCTGAGACGAAATGAGCACCAACTACAGCAGTCATGAGAGCAACAGTCACCCTAAGGTCAGCTTGGATGGGACTTTGAGCAACCTGATCTAGTGAAAAATTTCATGGCAGGGAGATTGAAATAAAGTGATTTTTAAAGATCCCTTCCAACACAAACAATTCTATGATTCTCTCAAACTCTATCCTAATGTTCACATTTTGCTACAAAAGCAGCTCTTTCCAGCCTGCTGTAAGCTCTGCTTTCTGTGAAGCATCCACCCTGCAAACCCAAGAATCACAGCATCCATTTATAGCTTCAAGGGAAAGGTGCATTTCTACCCCAAAGGCACAGAGCACTTTGCAAAGGAGAATCATGCTCCTTCTGAAGCCTCCTGTTTGCACACAAATAAAGAAGTGAGTATTGTTGTGGAAAAAACACATAGTCTGTTTTGCAGACCCAGGTCAGGCAGAAGAGGTTTGTTTCTGCGGCTATGGGAGAGAAGGCAGTGATCTATATGATCTGGTGCAAAATAAAAGTGCTGGGGCTTGTGTACATTCACAGCAGATAAAAAACTGCCCCGAGAAAAGGCATGGAAAGAAACTTTGTTAGAGCAGATGTGTCCCTGCCTCATTGGTGACTCAGGGACTGCAGCCCTGTGGCCTCAGCACAGCTCTGTTCAGCCTGTCCCTCTTGCTCCAGATGCTGCTGTGTCCTCGAGCAACTTCCAGGCCTGTGTCCATGTTATGTATTATTTCACAGTGCAGTGATTCCAAGCAGAGCTCCTGTTTGAGGAGGGAAGGATCTGTCTCCTGGCTTCCAAGGATACTTCAAAAAATGTTTCATTTCTTCCTCCTTTGTCTTGCACGACAGATCCACAGCTAAAGATGAGGCAATGTTGGAACATTTCTTATAGACAAGAGCAGGTATCAGGCTGGCAGAGTAAAACAATTCCTGAGTTGTGGGCAGGAGCCAGACCACACCGTCTGTACTGCCCAGGGGCTGTATTGCAAAAAACCCCTCAACTGCAGGGACAAAGTTGAAAAAAGCCTACAGGAGAGAAAAAAAAAAATAAAATCCCTCCTTGTGCTGCATTCCTCTGTCAGTAGATGGCTCTGCAAGCCCTGGTGCTGCCGGGTTAACCACTGAGCTGTGGTTAGCTGCGGCTCAGCATGGGCGGGAGGCTGTGGGCGCTGCTGTAGTTCCTCCTTTCCGCCTGGGGAAATTTTGAGGTGCCCTGAAACCTGCAAAAAACCCCACGGGTTTTGTCTAACCGCTGTTCTCTCTGGCATCTTTCCCGACGTGACCTTATTCTTTTTTAACTGATGCCCATCCCATCCTGCTGGCTCCGGGGGTCCAGCCCAGGATGAGCAGAGTCAATTCCACCACTGCCCATCTCCGCTTTGCTCCCACGTCCTTAGGCGAGCGCTGACGGCACTCGCTGGGTGGGTACCGCAGCATAGCAGCTCCGGCAGCCCTGCCCTCCTGCCTGCAGCATCCCGGGCACCTCAGCTGCTTTTCCACACGCGGCATAGCATCCCCAGGAGCGCCGGAGACACCGCAGCTGCCCACAGTGCACTCAGGCACTGGGCAGGTTAAGCCAGCAGCTGCCACCCGCCACACTGCAGAAAATACAGCTCAGAACAGAGGCTTGTATCTTCTTTTCCCATGCCTAATGCTGGGAGCCTCTAGAGGTCCAATCTCCTTGACTTTTTTTTTCCTATCTGGCAACTCAATTTACTGGCGTTTGTCTCCTGTGACCGTGCAGAGTCAAAAATTGTGTTTCATAGAGAACACATTTAGGTTGGGGATGCAAGCCAAAAGCACTCTTATGGAACAGCACAGGCTTGGAACAGTCAGGAAAAAGTGCATCCTTTCCAGATAGAGCGGATTGCTATGGAGATATCAGGAAGATTTGTGAAGGCTGGCAAATGCCTGGGTAGCTTGAATCATGTAAACAGATTTTTTTACCTACACAGTAGTATCCAGGCTGGCAAAAGGGGCTGC
This sequence comes from Illadopsis cleaveri, assembly GCA_013399915.1. NCBI lineage: Eukaryota > Metazoa > Chordata > Aves > Passeriformes > Timaliidae > Illadopsis > Illadopsis cleaveri. The sequence continues at coordinate 27,295 of VXBB01001728.1, forward strand.
AGCTTTACCTGTTATCTTAAAAAAAAAAAAAANAAAAAAAAAAAAAAAAAAAAAAAAAAAAAAAAAAAAAAAAAAAAAAAAAAAAAAAAAAAAAAAAAAAAAAAAAAAAAACACCAAACACAAAAAACTCCCCATGTTTGTTCTTGAGCTTGTTCTCTAAAATTTGAATCATAGAATCATTTAGGTTGGAAAAAACCCTTAAGGTCATTAAGTCCAGCCTTTAACCCAGCACTGCCAAGCCCAGCACTAAACCATGTCTCCGAGCACCACATCTACTACACATCTTTAAAATACCTCCAGGGGTAATGAGCCCATCCAGCCCCACAGACTCCTGTTTGTCTAAGTGGTGTAGCAGGTCACTGACCATTTCCTCTTGGATTTGGGGGCTTCATTCTGCTCCTCATCTCTGTTTTCCAGCTCAAGGGCCTGGCTGTCTGGAGAACAACTGGTCTTAAAAGCCTTAAAGACTGAGGTAAAGAAGGCATTAAGTACCTCAGCCTTTGTCACTACATGTCCCCTGCATCTAATAAAGGACAGAAATTCTCCTTAGCCCTCTTTTTTGTAGTGAATATATTTATAGAAACATTTTGTATTGTCTATTGCAGCAGTAGCCAGATTAATTTCTAGGTGGGCTTTGGCCCTTGTAATTTTCTCCCTGCATAACCTCACAACGTCCTTGTAGTCCTCCTGAGTTGCCTGCCCCTTCGTCCAAAGCTGGTAAATTCTTTTTTTTTTTTCCCTGAGTTCCAGCCAAAGCTATCTTTTCAGCCAGGCCAGTCTTCTTCACCAGCTCATCTTCCATCACAAGAGGACAGCATTCTCCTGTGCTTTTAGGATTTCCTCCCTGGAGAATGACCAGCCTTCCTCAATCCCTTTATCCTTCAGGAATCTGCTACTAAATTGCAACAGTGTTTTTTTGTTCTCTCCCCCACCACACAGGGTATGATTAAAAAAGGTCTCTAAAGTTGCTCAGGCAGGGGGTGGCACCATTTCTACACTGAAGGGGCACAGAAAAAATTTCCTCAGGGGACTGAACCTGACTTGAAGGAGGTTGCCTGTTAATGGGGGGCTTGGTCATGTCATTGGATCTGGGCTGAAAAGACCCCCCTTTATCCACGCTGAGCCCCTTCAAAGCCCGTCCATCCCCAAGGGACACACATTGTTCTGCCTGTGCAGAGCATTTCTCAGCTGGGACTTCACTTTAAACTGGTACTACAACACTGTTATCTATGTTTTGTTGTTTCTTTTTAAACCCTGCTGCCTTTCCTCCCACTACCTCCACTTTTCTATTTATTTCCTCTATGTCTGAGAGTTTTCATTTATGACGATAAAAGCCATGGAGAAGTGAAAGTGAGAAACTTTCCCACTTGAATTTCCACAAAGGCAAATCCTTGACCCTGAGCTGCCAGAGAAGATCCTTGCATGGTGGCAGTGTGCCTGGTCCCAAAGAGGGACACAAAGGCCCCATCTGTGTGAATGCAATGTACAGGCACTGGTGCCCAGTTGTCTGCACGCTCATCTTGGTGGGACAGCCCTAGACACAAATTTGGCCACAGCTCTGCCCAGGCAATTCCTGGGGTGGACTCAGGACTTAAGCCAACACGGGAGCCATCCCCAGCAGCAAACTGGATGCACACATTCCTTTAAAAGGTGAAAGTGTAACAGTATGGATGCAGCCTTATCATTCCATGCAACCTCAAGGTCAGGGGAAAGGCAAAGAAGAGTTTTATAAGACAAAACTGAAAGTGATGATGTTTCAAAATGGAAATAAAAATGTTCTCTCTCAGCAATGCTGAGCTTTGGCTCCCTTGACAAATTCCAGACAAATCAAGGCAAGAGCATGCTCATTTGGACGGACAGTGGCTGAAAGCCATTCCTTCAGGGAAGCTGGCACAGCCTGCCCAGCACACAGAACAAGCCATGCTGTGCCTATTCCCACCTGCCCACCAGAGCCCTGCATTCAGCAGGGTCAGCTTCTCTGGGGGATGTCCCCTGGGCACTGCAGGGCACCATTTGGAAGGGAAATGTAGCGACCTCCTGCTCACATGCACTATAAAAATAGCTACATCCATCTACAGAGTAACTGCCCTGCTTTTCAACTCAGTCCCACATCCTCCCTGGAGCTACAGCTCCCCAACAGATCTGACTGTGCAGAACCTGTGTCCACACTGTGGCTGGGCAGGACTGTGGTTCAGGCATCTTAGTGCAGACCACTTCATGGACCAGTTTGGTGGAAATGTGGAGCTGTGAACTACAGCAAGAAAGGCACCAGGTGCCTTCCCTCATGTCCCACCTCCTCTGCTTTGGCAGATGGTCACGACAGGGTGGCACAGGAAGAGTGCCAGGCACCATGGCTGGACTGGGCAGCTGGTGTGTCACAAGAGCCCAGACTCCAGGATAAATCCCAGGAATTCCACCCCCTGAATGCAGCTGTCACTTGGGTAAGCCACCCATGGCAGCCATCCCCAGGGGACTTCAGTGACTGCTCACACTTCTGCTCTTGCCATGAAGTTTGCAAAAGGCTCCAAGATCTCTGGAGCAGCCCTGCAGTTCCAAAAGGGCTGCCCAAGCCATGAGCAATCTGTGCTGCTGGGGTTGCCTGGGCTGTTGCTCCCTGAGATCCTCAGCCTTTCCATGCCTCACTTTTCCACCACTGAGCACAGGGAAGGAGACATCCTCCTGTCATTGGATCAGGCTATGGAGGAGGAATAAGCAACCCCATAACTCAAACCAGGACAGTCCTGCATGGTGTGAGGGCAGTGCTTCAGTGGCCAGTAGCCTTAGAAATGAACAGCAGTTCTCCTCTCCCCTTCCACCTCCATGTGGCCTCCAGCCACTCCTTTCCCCCTTTTCTGGTGCCCATCTGCTTCCCACTGAGCTGAGCTGCAAACCACTGCTCTGCCTTTGCCTTGGCAGGCTCCAAATTGACACCGTGGTCAGAATCTGCGCTGGGGCCCTTCTCCCCAGGCTCAGTCTTGTTGAAAATCCAATCAAACAGGGGCTGGCCTCCTGCTGGGTTTTATCATTACTCATCCACGTTGGGCAGGACAGGACAGGGTAAGATTGCACAAGGAAGATGCTTGATGCCTTGTAAAGGGCCAGCCTGAAGAGCACTAAAATCTTTGGAGGATCTATTGCCTAAGGATGCCTTCATGACTCACAGCAATGAAAAGGAGCTTTGGTCTCAGTACTGGGCCCTGGCCTGGCAGACAAAGGCATCTCTAAAGCATCCTGGGCTGGGCTGACTGCTAAATGGCAAAGTTCTCAGGTGCTTATGAGTGAAAGGTGTGTTTGATGAGTAGACTTTAACGTGTTAATGCCTGCTGTGTCCCGATGTGCAATGTGTTCACTATTTTAGAATTAGCCCCCAAGATTTGTTTCAAATCAGCCCTGAAGGATAATAGCCTGCGTCTAAAAAACCTCCATGTGTCAATTTGTTTCAGGACCCTCACTGTGTTATCACTCAAGGACTGAAATTTGTAACGAAAAGCTCTGCTGAGCCTCCACTTTCCTTAAAACATTTCCCTCCTTGAGTATAATCTTCCCATCCACAGCAGGGAATGCATCAGCTCCTTCATTGCTGAGCAGCACCAGCACTGCTGTGCATGGCTGTGATTTTAAGTTCTGATATGGAGAAGCTGATATGGAGCTGCTTTCTCAGCAGTAGAACTCCTGTGCCTGCTTAACCAGCCACGTTTACTCCTGGCAGTAGCCCCCAGCCTCAAATTAGCACTGGGATACCCTGGGCTTGTGCACAGTGAGGGCCCGTGGGGTAGAGGAGCAGAAGGAGGGGTGGCAGGTTTTGGAGTTGTGCTCACAGCAGCTCCTATTGTGTTGGATGATTGGAACCTGACATGTCTCAGACCCTCCGCAGCAAGGGGAGAGAAGTGGGAGTATTTCTGAGGTGCAGGCTGGCTGCCAGGGAGTGCAGGAACAAAAGGGAAGGAACACATTGGGACAAAATGTTTGTTCATCCATACCAGTCTCATTCCCAGCCTTGTCTGCACCTATGTGCTCTGCTGGCATCATGATAACTTCAGGTGAGCCTGGCTAAATGGACTGGAGGATATGAAGTTGGTTATTCCCTTTCCTACTAGTCCTCCTTCCCCTCCCAAAACCTCCACCGCTGGCCTTCTTCAAAATCTCATGTCAGATTCTGAGGATCTCTATAATAAAATAACAAACCTAGCAATGAATAAAAAGTCTCCATGTACCTGTTGTACTGAACAGAGGCATCTGCCATGGTCTCTCCTGGCAGCTGCCCATTCCCTGAGCAGCCCTGAGGCTCCTGGGAATTCTGTTCTTTTGATCCAAAAGCTGCCAGGTATCTTGGAAGCCAGATTTGCTTTCAAAAAAATTCTGTGTTTCCAAAACAAAACTGCAGGGCTTTGGTTTCTTTAATGTTGTTTGAGGCTCCCTTTAATACCACATGAAAATAACTCTGCAAATCCCAGCATAATTTCAAGGAAATGGGGCTTCCCAGTGAACTCTGGCATTGTCACCCCTCTCTTACCTCCTCTCTGTTGTGCCTCCAGTAGCTGAGACTTGGAGGCACCACTGTGCTGGTTTTAGGGAACACTGTGCCAGTTTTCCAGAAGTGCAAGAAACAAGAAGACAAAGTCTTCAACTAAGCCAGAGTCCAGGACTTTCCATATCCTTTTATGTCATCGCTTCCAGCAGCTTCCTCCTCTTCTTCTGTTAAAGATGGGCTCTCCTTGAGGTCTTCCTGTGGAGGGGCTGCTGTAGGGCAGTAGCCCATGTGTCAGAGTCTTACAGGGTGTAGGATGATCCAGACCTACCGAAAGGAATAACCAGTGCAACACCCAGATAGCCTGAAATGGTGCAGATGGCTCCAGGCCAAATAAAATTCTCTGTTTGCTTAACTGGAAACTGGAGAAGAGAGCTGCTAATTCCAGAACTGATCAACTCTGCCACTAGTCTGAGGGAAAAAAATTAATATAATTGCTGTTAAGAGCTGGGGATTGCAGAAAGATTGGTGGGTAATCAGTAATCAGTGACAGAGCAGTTGTACCATGGCCTGTCTCTCTTCCAGCAATGTAGGATGAATATTGCTCCATGCAGTGGGATGTACAGGATAACAAGAAACACAGGCAGTGCCTATAGAATGGGGACTCACTGTGTCTAGAAGAGGATTTGAAGGATTTAGGGGGATCATCTGTACCAGCTCTCAGTGTGATGTTGCAGCAAAAAGGACTGAGACTGAAGAACAGATGGGAAATCTGTGCCTTAGTCAAACACAAGCTGTTGGACTCAACAGGAGGAGCTGGTTATATCTTATAATTCTGTGTCAAACAAGAAAGCAAATGAGATTATCCAATGGAGTGTAAGTTTTTGATTTGCCAAGGGTCACACGTGATATTTATCATAAAAAAGAAATTTGAAGATGTCTGTGAAGCCCTGTGGCCAACAGCCATCTTCTGAATCTTTCTTTCTCTTGAATGAGAAATATCAAACAGTTTTCATTGCTGTTCCTTTCTTTCCCCATTTAAATTGGAGTGGGCTGGCTGGGAAAACTGTGGTTGTGAAAGGCTGCACCCAGCACTGGTATTGGGAAAGCTGCTTTTGAGCAGAAATTCTGATTACAGAACAACCTTGTCCTGCTGCACTTTGTGCTCAGTCCTGCCTGGATCCTACAGCACGAACCCTCTGCAGATCCCACTGCTGTGGGCACCCACTGCAATGTGGAACATCAGTCTCATTCCAAAGGTTCTCCTGGTCCCTGCTATAATTGTCCTGCTTCTCATATAATTTGCTCTGCCTCACTGCCCTGCAGCAACAGTGGGTCACCAGTGAAATGGGCTCAGAGTTGGATCTGGCTTGGAAAAACATCCAGAAGGGGGAATGCTCCTGGCATGCTGGCAGCACTTGTTCACTCAATGTCAGAGCTGCTATGCCAGGGACGTGGGAAGTGACATGTGGCTCATCTGGGAAGCTTGGCAGCACTTTCCCTGCAAGCAGTTCAGCTGTGCTCCTCGGGGAGGGAGGAGGAAGTGTCCTCATTTCCCCGCGAGCACGAGGCACAGTGTACTTCCAGCATGTGTGCATGAGAGCTGTACCTTCACCTGGGGGTGGGACCAAGAGACATTTCCTTCCCTCTTACAGAACCACATCACAAGGGAGACATTGTAGCAATACACAAGAGATCAAAGATGTTTTTCTGCTAGAGGGCTGGGAAGAGAAGGGTTATAAGGTCCTTTCCCATCAAAGCCTTTGGGAACTCCGCCGGAGTTGCAGCGAGCCTCTGTTCCTGCTGGCCAAGAACTGAGCTGCCTGGGAGGGACAGGAGCTGCTCCAGGGAGCAAAGCCATGGACAGGGATGCTAGCAGGTTCCTTGCAGTGTGAGATGGACCCTGGAGAGCAGCAGGGAAACTACGTGAGTCAGCAAATTCACCTTCTCAGTCATTGCTGTGTTCATGCTCTCGGCTCCTCCTTTCCATGCCTTCTCACCTCCAGCCCTTCAGCACAAAGCCTGAGCCAATGTCACCACAAAAGCAAGGAAAGCCCAGAGACCTGTGGCTCATCTCCCTTTGGTGAGGTCTCCATGCTGATCTGGTCCTACATTCAAGGAAATTGCAGCCTCCTGATTTGGACCAAGGATGACATTCAGTCCTAGGAGAAGAGGGAGGAGGAGTGAGTCTGGTTTCCCAGGGCTGCTCCCTACAAGAGACCTGCTGGATGCTCAGTAGTTTTGTTACAGACCCTGTATAAGCAGATCTGCTCAATGAACAGGACAGACAGAGGCTTGTATTCCCATTGCAAGGTGTCCAGTGCTGTTGTGTGACTGTCATTCCTCAGTGTGGCCTTGGAGATGTAAAACTGGGCACTGGTGGGGAGGGAAGCATGAGAGAAGATTGTTCCCCCATTTCTCAGGGGAAGGGAGGTTGCATGATCTTCAGCCCAACAAGTCTGAGGACTGGGATGAAGGGATGATGGAAGGACAACCTCCTGCTTGCCACTCCTCAGGAGGGTGCTGAGTATTCCATTGCTCCCTGTGCCAGGACAAGGTGGGCCAAGCCACTTGGGCCACTGGTCCCTGAAGGACACTGCCACAGCCAGGGCTGCACCCATGCCACTGCCTGGGCACTACGAATTCTGTGGCTCTGTCTGGGCCAGCTCCCAGCCCCCTGAGCATTCTGTCCTCTGATATTGTCTCTCTCTCCCTCTGTCACACATATTTTTGTCATTACTGATGCTCATTCATTTTTAATGCTGAATACACTTTTCCTGCCCAAAGCCTTCCCTAAACATCAGCTAATGAAGCCTCTGTGCTCCCCTCGGGGACTGGCATTGGGCATGATGATCCAGGGAAATACCAGGGATTTTCCCAAGAGCATGAAACAGGTCAGCTCCAGAGCTGAAACCTGGAACTGGAGAGCCCCAGGGCTGTGCTCAGGCCAGGCAGATACGTGTGGAGCATCCCACCCCTTCCCCTAGGAAGGACACACACAAGTGGTGGGTAAGGTCTTCACCCAGGGTTAGGGGACAAAGGACTGATGGTCTGTATGGGCTAAGCTGCACACCCAAACTGCCACAGCAGGTGTAAAATCATATTGGGTTACCAACTGAAAGAAGGGAAACCTAGGTTAGATTAAAAAAAAATTTTTTTTTTACTGTGAGGGTGGTGAGACACTGGAACAGGTTTCAGGGGGGTTGCAGATGCCCCAGCCCTGGAAGTGTTCAGCCTGGAGGTTGGATGGGACTTGGAGCAACCTGGTCTAGTGGGAGGTCTCCCTGTCCACGGCAGGGATTTGGAATTAGATGATCTATAAGGTCCTTTCCAACCCAAAACACTCTGTGGTTCTGTGGTATACAATATAGAGGATAAGAAGTGTGATCCTGCCTGTCTGTACCAAACTTGTCAGCTACAACTGCAGAGGTGTTTTGTTCCTGGCACAAACCATCCATCACCCAAATTAAGGCTCTGAGCAGGTAAAGGATGGGTGTTATTAGCTCCAAAGCTCCTGTGTCTGAAAGGCAAAATAATTCACCAGCCTGTTACTGTTGCCTTGGTGTGCCTGGCCCAGGGAGCATCCCAGAACCAGGAGCTATCTGCATCTGAGCACTAACTGCCTTCATCATCATCATCATCATCATCATCATCATCATTATTACTAATATTATTATTATTATTGCGATGGTCTCTGTGCCTGCCTGCAGTTTCCTAGAAAGGACAGGTCATTAAAGCATTGGAGGAACAGCACACAGTGCCAGCACAGCTGGAGGAATTGGGAGAGCACTTCTGTGCAAAAATGATTCCTATTTTCCAGACAGAAGCTTTGCTTCCAAGTGGCAGCTGGATCACATAAGACAAAACCAAGGAGCAGGAGCTGCTTTGATCCGCTGCATGGAGCTGGTGCATCTCACCACTGCAACCCAGAGGTTCCAAGGATGGCTGAGCACAAAGGGATGCCTGTGCCTGCGGGCTGCTCTGCACATTTCCAGCCAAGCCCATTGAAGGATACCTCACCCTCTATGTCAAGTTGTTCCTAATGTGTTTTCTTTCCTAGGTGGCATTTTGGGAAATACATAAATGTCACCAGTGACATTTCATCTTAAATGAAAGACAGATGAAATACAGTGAAAGGCCCATAAAAATAAAATGTGTGTATGCTTCAGCCTCCATCTTTTCCACTCACATTTTTCTTTCTTTTCATCTAGAGTGGAGCAGCTACAGTAGGATCAAAACCAGCATGTTCCTTCAGACAGCAGGTGAGGAACGGGGCATGTCAAGTAATTTCCCTAAGCCCAGAAAGTGGGTTAAAGTGGTGAATTGTGTCAGTGCCAGCATGACCCTGGTATAAGGTGTGTTTAATCAGAGCAGCAGACCCAAGCTGTCCTCTCCCCTCCAGGGCAGGTGTGCAGGGCCTGGCCATTCCTGCAGCTCCTCACCCTAGCCCCACACACCTCCTGCTCTCCCCAGTGATTCCAAGGGGCTGCATTCCCCACCTCCATGTGTAACAAGGGGTAGCAGGGATGCTGGATGTGTTTGTCATGGTTATTCAGGACCAGGAATGCTGTAGCCATCACTCCCATTGCTGTCCCACTGCTTTCCAGGTCAGCAGGAGCAAACCCACAAAGGATTGTGTGCCAGGGCTTGGGCTGCTTAAAATTCTTCTGAATGGGATGCTGTAGAGCTATATCAGCTCTAATACTGGTGCTTTTAATTATCCCACAAATCTTTCCAGTGCCTTGAGTCACACCACTTCTTTGGAGTGACAATGAGGGGAAATGTTCACAGGCACAGGTTGTCCAGAGACACTGGCACAGATTGCCCAAAGAAGTTGTGGATGTTGCACCCCTGGAAATGTTCAAGGCCAGGCTGGATGGGGCTTGGAGAAACCTGGGCTAGTGGGAGGCATCCCTGCCCATGGCAAGGGGTTGGAACTGGATGTTCTTTAAGGTCCCTTCCAACCCAACCCATTCTATGATTACGTAAATAACACACATTGGGCTTTCCTGGGTGAGGCATATATAGATAGGCACTGCAGCACCAGGAGATGCTGTAATGGGGTCGTGCAGATCCATGTATTGGGTTGGCATGGACAGGTTTTGGTCATGGGAGAGCTACAGGAAGCTTTCCCCATATCCAGCAGAGCCAAGCCCTGGCAGCTCCAGGACTGACCTGGCCAAGGCCAGTGGGGGCCTGATATTTCTGGGTCTGAGAGATTTTAGCCTGCTAGCAGCTGCTAACTTTTTCTCAAGGAACTATTTCTCAAGAAAGCTTTTTCTCAAAACAATCTTGGCCAACAACTATCCTTTCTCAAAACAATCTTTCTCCAGGTGGTGTTTTGCTGTTTCCCTAGTTAACCAATGCAATTAGAGAGGTGTCGTTCCTATTTACCAGTCATGTTAAGTCTGTATCGGAGCACCTTATAAAAGGTGGCAAGAATTAGACAATAAAGCCTTTTTTTTCTATGCTTTTTGCCTTCTGAAATATTTAGAGTCTCTCATCTTTCTTTCATGTCCTACAACAACAGCCAGGCCAATTAGAAATAGTGGTAACACCCCTGTGATAACATATTTAAGAAGAACAAAAAAAAAGTTATTGGACAGGTGTAATTGCAGCCAGAGAAGAGCAGGATGAGAGTATGTGAGAGGAACAGCTCTGCAGACACCAAGGTCAGTGGAGAAGGAGGAGCAGGAGCTGCTCCATCTGGGATTCCCCTGCAGCCCATAGTGAGGACCATGGGGAGACTGCTGTGCTCCTGCAGCCCGTGGGGATCCATGAGGCAGCAGAGATCCACCTGCAGCCCATGGAGGAGCCCACACTGAAGCAGGTGGATGCCTGGGAGGAGGCTGTGACCTTGTGGGAAGCCTGTGCTGGAGCAGGGTCTTGGCAGGGACCTGTGGAGAGAGAAGATGATGCTGGAGCAGGTTTCCTGGTAGGACTTGTGATCCTGTGGGGTCCCACACTGGAGCAGCCTGTTCCTGAAGGACTGCACCCCATAGTAGAGTGACACACAGTGCAGCAGTTTGTGAAGAACTCTTGCCCACGGGATGGAGTCATGCTGGAGAAGTTTCTGGAGAACTATCTCCCATGGGAGTGACCCCAGGGTGCAGCAGGGGAGAGACTCCTGTCCCTGAGCAGTGGGAGAAGCCACAGGTGATGAACTGACTAAAACTTCCCCTTCCTTTCTCCCTGAGATGCTGGGGAAAGAGGTAGAGCTGGGAGAGTGAGAGAGGTGGGGGGAAGGTATTTTTAAGGTCCGATTTTACTTCTCATTATCCTGCTCTGATTTTGTTATTAGTAAATTCAACTAATATCTCTAATTCAAGCCCGTTTTGCCCATGATGGTATGTGGTGAGTGATCTCTCTCTGTCCTTATCTCCACCCATGAACCCTTTGTTACATTTTCTCTCCACTGTCCAGCTGCAGAGGGGAAAGATAGAGAGGCTTTGATGAGTGTCTGGCATCCAGCCAGCAACAACCCACTACACCCACAGCCTTAGCTGGCCGTTGTTTGAAAATTAAACACACAAACAAAAAGGTGCAGCAGATATTTAGTGTTTAGGTGATGTGTAATGATGCAGAGCTGTGTGTGTGTGCCTGGGGAAGTTAGAGGGGGGTCTGTAGCTTTGATTTTCTGGACCATATGTTACCCCAGATTTGCCAGGGAGGAGCAGCAGTTTGCAGAGATGGACACACTTAGAGGACAATGTTTATTCCCTGAGACCTCATCTCACCCTGCAGGATTATGCCTGATAATCCCACAGTGATAATGGGAGTGATTTTTGCTTCATCACCTTCTTTATTCAGCCTTGCTGGCAGGGGAGTGGTTATGTCACATCCTGACCTCAGCAAAGCAGGAACATTTCTGTTCCCCCTCACAGCCATGGAAACAGTTTTCTAGGGGGGTTTTATCTATTTTGTTTTTGTCTCCTCAGCCTGAGGTTGCTCTTACTGCAACGAGTCTCTGGGTGCATATATAAGAGACAATACTTGGCTAAATGCACAGAGGAGCACCAAGAAACATTAAAATGTACCAGAAATCAATATATTTACACTAGATTTCACTTCTGGTGATTTCAAGCTGTTCATCAAGCCAAAGCTGTTTTTTCCACTTTGTGCCTGAGCATTTATAAAATCAACATGTACAGCCTACAAGCAAATGTATATGAGCATATTCTTGTGTCCCCACAATTTACTGCCTTCCTGGAATTACCCCTCTGTGAGTCCAGAACAAATGTCAACTTCGTACTGCCAATAAATCCACCAACCTTCCAGCCTTGCATGCAGACATGGTGTGATTTTTTTTGTTGTTTAAATTGGACAGAATACAAACAGAGGAAAGAATTTGTTATCAACAACCAAAAAATGAGAGTGATTTTTTTCACACACGGGTGTGTGAAAAGCCAGAAGGCAAAGCAGAGATGGGAATCTGGTGCCTTGGAAAGTCTGCAAGCAGTTTTATATGTCAGTCATATTTTACTGTCTTGTCCACTCTGTCATGAATCTCTGCCTGTATCTGCATGTAAAATGCCACAGCTTAATTATCAGCTATTAATTATATGCTGGATTCAAGTGAGAATTA
>VXBB01001728.1:40015-106384 GCA_013399915.1 Illadopsis cleaveri
CAACCCACTACACCCACAGCCTTAGCTGGCCGTTGTTTGAAAATTAAACACACAAACAAAAAGGTGCAGCAGATATTTAGTGTTTAGGTGATGTGTAATGATGCAGAGCTGTGTGTGTGTGCCTGGGGAAGTTAGAGGGGGGTCTGTAGCTTTGATTTTCTGGACCATATGTTACCCCAGATTTGCCAGGGAGGAGCAGCAGTTTGCAGAGATGGACACACTTAGAGGACAATGTTTATTCCCTGAGACCTCATCTCACCCTGCAGGATTATGCCTGATAATCCCACAGTGATAATGGGAGTGATTTTTGCTTCATCACCTTCTTTATTCAGCCTTGCTGGCAGGGGAGTGGTTATGTCACATCCTGACCTCAGCAAAGCAGGAACATTTCTGTTCCCCCTCACAGCCATGGAAACAGTTTTCTAGGGGGGTTTTATCTATTTTGTTTTTGTCTCCTCAGCCTGAGGTTGCTCTCACTGCAACGAGTCTCTGGGTGCATATATAAGAGACAATACTTGGCTAAATGCACAGAGGAGCACCAAGAAACATTAAAATGTACCAGAAATCAATATATTTACACTAGATTTCACTTCTGGTGATTTCAAGCTGTTCATCAAGCCAAAGCTGTTTTTTCCACTTTGTGCCTGAGCATTTATAAAATCAACATGTACAGCCTACAAGCAAATGTATATGAGCATATTCTTGTGTCCCCACAATTTACTGCCTTCCTGGAATTACCCCTCTGTGAGTCCAGAACAAATGTCAACTTCGTACTGCCAATAAATCCACCAACCTTCCAGCCTTGCATGCAGACATGGTGTGATTTTTTTTGTTGTTTAAATTGGACAGAATACAAACAGAGGAAAGAATTTGTTATCAACAACCAAAAAATGAGAGTGATTTTTTTCACACACGGGTGTGTGAAAAGCCAGAAGGCAAAGCAGAGATGGGAATCTGGTGCCTTGGAAAGTCTGCAAGCAGTTTTATATGTCAGTCATATTTTACTGTCTTGTCCACTCTGTCATGAATCTCTGCCTGTATCTGCATGTAAAATGCCACAGCTTAATTATCAGCTATTAATTATATGCTGGATTCAAGTGAGAATTACCATAATGTGCCACAGCATCCATAAATACGAGATCCAAGAGGGGCAGAATGGCCTTTTGTTTCCCTCTGCAGAATTATATGCATGACCCAGTTTTTTTCTAATACTGCAGTGGCAGGAGAGACATAGCATTGTTTGTTCCACACAAAATGGGGAGGGGGGAAGGGCTCTATTTTGAAATGTACAGTAAATAAACTCTGGCATTGCAGAATAAGACCAGAGAAAGGATGCTCGAGTCTCTTGCTGCAGCCAGCAATGTTTGCAGAGACATCTCAGTGTTAATTATAATACTTTCCTGAACAGTCTGAGGCCAATCTCAGAATCCAATTTTCATTTTAAATACCCCTCTACTACATGCTGGATCTCCTGTTTGTGATGCAGGTTGGCTTAACCTGCTGGTTTGGGTGGAGACCTGTGTGCCCCAGCCCCTGGTGCCTGTGGAGTTTGGAGGGACTTAGGGGTCCCTGGATGGGTGGCAGTGGAAAAGAAGAGGGTCCAGTGCTTAGGCTTGGATGCCTGTGGGACACCAAAGCTGGGAAGTGCATGATACTTAACCCCAAACATCTTATTCTTCAAACTGTGTGGTCACTGGGATGAGCAATGAGAGAAAAGGCAGCCAGTTCTGGCTGGGAATGAAGATTTTGGTGGCTGAATTCTCGCAGCTGAGAACCCCCCACCTGGGCAGAGGTCCATCATTACAGGAGATGGGGAAGGTTCCAGTTTTCTTGGAGAAATTACAGTGCTGGTCTAAGGGTGACCCAACAAAGGGAAAAGGGCAATGCAGTGATTATCAACCTCCCCCAGGAGTCTAGGAGATAAATAAATACACCGTGAATTCTTAAGACACAGTCACAGCGATGACATAATGCACAACGAATGCACAGCACAGAAACCTATTTCTGTCCTTAAGGAGAAAATCTGGAAAGAGCAGAGGAAAGGAAGGCAGTCCCAGAAGGGCACACAGCAGGGCCTGGGATGTGGCCATGGCAGGAGAGCTGAGGAGGAGGAGGAGGTAGGAGAGGTTTCTCCAGTTATCAACAACAGTGAAAATGAGGGGCGTTATTTTAATTACCCACAATTGGAAAGGAGACAGAATCCCAGTCCAGGGAATCCCTGGGATGCTGGGGACAACATTTCAGCTCAGATGGACAAACAGTACTTTCATCAGGCTCTGACCATGAGGAGCCAGCTGGGGACTGAAAGGACAGTGATTGTGGGGACAGCAATCACAAAGTGGCAGAATTAATCTTTCTCACAAACAAGGAGATGCAAGAGCAAGGGCAGAGGGATGCTGGACCCAAACCAGGTGATTTTAGCACACATGGGGAAGCTGTGGATACCTCCTGAGGGAGAAGAAGAGCCAGCACAGCAGGGAAAAGCCCTAAAGACACTGGGTGGTTTATCCTGCCAGGAGGGAGGCAGGAAACATGAACACTGAGCCCAACACCAGTGGCCCCGATGCACACCCACGGCAGAGGGAGGTGGGAACTGTGGGAGCTCATTAACTATTTACATCAAAAACTGTCCCATTGTGAAACCACACAGGAAGGCCTGAATGAATTGCAGTGATCAAGAGTGGGATCTGTAAACACATCAGGAGAAGAAAGAGGAAGGAGAGGAACTAAAGGATGACTTGGGAAAAGCCAATGCTGCACACAAAAGGTTCCTAGTCATCAGCTGACTGACTCTAATTAGCAGTTAATCAAACTAAGGAGTGGAGCAGAAAGAAAGCATCCAGAGATGGTTTAGGTGGGACAGAGGAGATGGAGTCAGCACAAGCAGAGAATGATCTCATGGGAGGTGAGCAGAGGAAGGAGTTGGGATGCTCTTCCCAGACACCCTGGACTGGGAAATACACTATGGAGCAGAAACCAACAGGTACAATATCTCCCTTTAAAAAGCAGGATTTCTACACCAGGAGCCTAACTCTGAGTCTTAGAAAAGTCGCAGAACAAATTGTTAAACAAACAGTTGATACAAAGCCAGAGGAGAACACAGGAATAAGAAGAGAAGATGAATTTGTCAAAAAGAAATTGCCCTAATCAGAGTAATGTTCAACTCAAGTTCCCTCTTGGACAGCTGAAATGTGCCATGATTTAAGCCAAACATTTGAAATAGTCCCATCTGACATTTTACCAATTCTCTTAAATTAAGGAAATACGAGAAAGTGAATTTAGGAACAATTTAATAAAATACAGCTGGAGTCACTGCAGATAGTTTTCAGTCACACAAGGAGGATATTTTGAGCAGGGTCTTCCTGAATCAGGCATAAAGGTGATCCTATTCAGCATTTTCATTTACTGACTCAAGCAATGGCTCAGGGAATGTTTTTCTAAAATATGCAGGTTGTGCTGGATGTCAAGCACCTGGGAGGACTGGATGAGAATTCAAAAGAAGCTGGAAAAATTGGAGAAAAAGCATGACTTGAATAAGTTGAATTCCAGTGAATAATAACACAACTGTGGCTCTGGCAGGAGCATATCAAAAGCACAGTACCCACCAGGGAGCTCTTACCAGGAACAGTACAGCAGAAATGGAAGGGGAATGGCAATTCACAAGGGATGGGGATGAGAAGTCTGCAGTTGAGAAAACACCAGCAGAAGCAAATCTCCTTCCTGGATGCAATACTGGACTGCTCTGTGTAAGCCAGAGGAGGTAATTGCTCAGCTTGCCTCCATGCTGATAAGGTCTCAGCTGGACCAAGTCTCCTATTTAGGGCACACTTTGGCAAAGATGTTAATTAATTAAAAAAGATTAAGATACGAAAAAGGAGAAAGGTTGGAGGATTTAACTTTGTTTTGCCAGGAAGGGGAAGCTGTGGTAAAAAGCTCTTGGATACAGCCAGCTCTTACAAAGAACAGATATTCAAGTGTTGCAAGAGGAAATCACATTAAATTGCATCAGGGCAGGAGCTCCATCCCTGTTAACCTTTTATCTGCCTTTTTCTGTCCCTTGTCCCCCAGCATACCCTCTTTAGGTGCAGGGACCTGAGCTTGGGGCTCACTGGCTGCACCGAGGCCGAACACAGCAGCAGGAGATACTTGGTGCCCCATTCTCCATCCCTCTCCCCTGTGTCCCCTCCTGCCCAGTGTTCCTGGGCTCTGGCAGGGACATCTTGGCTGGACTATCTCACTCAGCCACACAGATCTGAGCACTGCTGAGCACAGAAGCAGGGAAAAGGCAGCCATGGCTCTGCAGCAAATGCAACAGGACAGGGGTCTGGAGCTGGAATGCCCAATTTAGGCACCAGATAATGTGTGTGTGTGGCCACCCTTGGAGTGGGTCTTCCAGCCCCTGCCTCAGTCCTTTGGACTCTAATCTGGGCTCAAGCTGTTGGATACGCATCAGTTGAAAATAAACCCAGCAATAATTAAAACACTGTGCAACGCTTTTCCCTTTGGGGACGGGGGAAGGGGGGAGGGAAATCTGTTTGTATTTTTGGCCTGGTTTTCCTCATTTTCTGCCACAGAAAACAATTCTTCTTAATGATGACTGTTCCACATTCCCGCTCGTGTTCCTCGCTTTTGTTAATGTGAAGATTTAAATGCACCATTTAAAACCAACATGGGCCAATGAACTCATGGCTGCACTCGCACTCCCAGGCTGCCAGGAAGATGCACGATTCCATGACAGGCAATTAAAAATCCCATTATGGGACTACGGAATAAGGAGTGGATGATGTATTAAAACAAGGAACATGTTTAATTTATAAATTCAAGTTATTGCATGCTGTGAAGTGCTAGGGAGAGAAATGAATAAAGAAAGGACTTTGTAGAGCTGCTCGCTATTAAGTATTATAAACAGCAATATATGTCTGGCTGTCAGAGCCTCCTGGCAGCTCTGCATGCCAGGCAGCCCTCTGCCTCCCCTTCCCCCAGGGCAACTAATTTCTTGTCTTTCCAAATCTAATAATTTTTGCTGCATTAGCCAAAAAAACTCATAGCCGCAACATCAGGGAGTGTGACTCGAGCAACCTGGCCTGGGGGATAGGATGTAAAGTGGAATTGCACAGTTTCTCTATTAAAATTCAGCCATGATAATTAAAATTTGATAATAAAGACCTGCTTGGCACCTCAAAGCTGTAGGGATGAGTTTCTCAGGCATGTGCCTGTCCCTCCTGTGCCCAGTGTTGTGGTCCCAGCATTGCTCTCCTGGTAGCTGGATGCCTTGGCTGGGAGAGTGGGCTGCCAGGGTCTCCCACATTTAATTTTTGGAGGGAAAGGGAGAGGTATATTGCATAGATTATACAAATAATTGCATGCATGGCAATTGCATGGATGGCCCCATCCTTCCAAGAAGGATTGATGCAGCAGGGTGCAGTCCTGGTGTAAAACCAAAGGATGGCTGTTGGGTCAGACTGGGGTCCTGAAGTACCTGAGCCCAGTTCTCCCTGTGGATGGGAAGGCTGAAGCTTCTCCATGCTCCCTACACATATGCTGCAGTTATCCTCTGAAGAGAAATGCTTCTGGCCACAGCAGCTCTGGGGACAGAGGGATCCTACGAGGGACACTAGCCTGGGATGACCCAGCAGCCCGATCAGAGGAAATCCCAGAGAGAAGTCAGGGAGACAGATAGCAGGAGGGCAAGACATCCACAGGGAGGGCTGGGAGAGGAAACGGCCCATTAGCAGCGTCTGGGGGAATCAAAGAGCCATTGTGCACCGGGCTCTGCATCCAGCGTTCTCAGCCTGTTTCCACCTCCTTGGGGACACTGCTCCAGCCTCTCACCTCCTTACGTCAATGCATTTCCCAGCAGATTTCCCCATCTGTTTATCATCTCTGGTGGTGAAGGGTCTCATGGGGAGCTCTGCCTGCTCTGCATCTGCTCTTGTGACAGGCTCCATTCTGTCTGCCAGAGATGAATGAGCAGCCCTGGGGCGGGGAAGTCCTGGGAATAAATACTCTGGTCTGGGGAAGGGACCTTTCTATGGTGAGAGTGAGACCCTGCACTGCTGCTGTGGTAAGCTGGAGAAGAATGGGAGCCAAGGGGGTCTTTGTCTTCATCCCCAGAAAAGCACTGACATGTTCCTACATGTCTCACTTGACATGAATCATGGAATGATTTGGGTTGGAAGAAATTCTAAAGATCACCTCATTCCAACCCCTCTGCCATGGGCAGGGATGCCACCCACTGGACCAGTTTGCTCCAAGCCCTATCCAACCTGGCCTTGAACACTTCCAGGGACCCACAGCTTCTCTGGACAATCTGTGCCAGTAACCTCACCACTCTCTGAGTAAACTATTTCTTCCTAACATCTAGACTAAAATTCTTGTTTCTTAGTTTAAAAACATTCCCCCTTGTCCTATCAGCATCTGCTAGTATAAGAACTAGCTCTTCCTCTTTTTTACAAGCTCTCTTTAATTACTGGGAGGCTCTCTACGGTCTTTCCAGAGCCTTCTCTTCTCTGGGCTGATCCACCCCAACTCTCCCAGTCTGCAAGAGAGAGGGGCTCCAGCCTTTTGAGCTTCTTTGTGGTCTCCTCTGGACCTGCTCCAAGTTCATGTCTTCCTTGTTTTGAGGACCCCAGATCTGGACACAGCACTGCAGATGGGGTCTCACGAGGGCCTGTAAGGACCCTGTTCTCCCTGGGTATTCATCAGGGAAGAACATTATTCTACCTTGTCTCCACCAAAGGCAATGTCCATCTCCTGACACACTTGTTGGCCAAAGGACACACATGGCCAAGGAAGGTGGTGAACAGATCCCAGAACAAACATGCCCCACACCAAACTGTCTCTGAGAGTTGGCTCCAGGGGGACCTGGGCACAAGTGGAAACAACCAGCAAGAAGAAGTCCAAATAATGCAAAGCTCAGTTGCCTGCAATGCACAGATGCCCCGACTCAGAACAGCTGTGTAAACAGAATGTGTGTTGAGGGACATCTCACCCAGCCAGCCAAAGAGACTCCCAAAGCCAGAAAGGACACATTTCCCTTCCCTCCTGTCAGTACCATGGCCACTGGAGGACACAGAAGCCCCCAATGGCATTCTAGTGTGAAAAGCCCTAAGTCCCCCAGTGTTCCCCAAGTCCCTGCCTCGGCACTGGGTGGTGCAGGAGGTTTTCTTGTGAGAGCAGTTCTGCTGTTCCTGGTTATATCATTGACCCATATTCCTGCCTGAGCTTCCAGCCGTCACAGCATCCCAAATAAGCAGATTCTCCCCCCTAAGGAGCGGGTATGGTCCCCTAGAAGGGACTTTCCAAACCATTACAAAGTGGAAGTCTTGTGACTCAGTCAAGTCCACAAGACCCTTGCTGGCTCCTCACTCTCCTGGACTTGATACTGCAAAGATATTTATGGATTTCATCCAGGGCAAATGCCAAGTCCAGTGTCTGGGAAGGAATAACCCCCAGGCTACAAGACAGGCTAGGGGTGACTGGTGGAGGAGCAGCTGTGCAGAAAGGGCATTGAGTCAGCAATGCCTCATCACTGCAAAGAAGGCAAACAGGCCCTGGGGCTCATTAGGCAGAGCACTGCCAACAGAGGAGAGGGAGGTAATTCCTCCCCTCTGCTCAGCCCTGCTGACACCATGACTGGATATTGCAGCAGCCTCCAGTACAAGAGAGATGGAGACACATGGGAAAGAGCCCAGGGAAAGGCCATCAAACACTCAGAGCTCACACAGCCCTGTGGGATCGCACAGCCTGGGCTGGGAGGCTGAGCATGCAGGGCTGGAGAAGAGAAGCTCTGGTGTACCTGAAAGGAAGACAAGGAAATGATGAAGTCTGTAGTGGTGTGTTTTAGAGTTTTACCAGTTTTTCATATGCATCTGTCTGTTTTATACTGTTTTACAATGATTCTTTCCATGTACCCCATGTTTTCCCCCATTATGGTTTACCCCAGTTATCGTTATTAAGCAATCATCATTTATGTGACACCTGGGTCCTGTCTGTCACTTTGGGGCCCAGCCCTGATGTCTGGAATATTCTGGTGAGGGCACAGAGTGATAGGCAGGGTCCTGGTACCCCTTTTCCCTTTGTTCCTTGATTTGTTCTCTGAGTTGTCACTTGAGTTCGGGGTCACTCCCTTCCTATTCAGGATTGGTTCCAAGTTGTATCCTCCCTTCTCCCCCGCCCTGATATTTTAGGTGAAAACCCAGGAGTTCAGTGGGCTTTGGCGGGTTGACTCCTGGGTGAAAGGAAATCATGTGAATCTAATAAAGCCCAGTTGAAGTCCCCCACCAGAGTCTCATCCTTTTATTTCTCGCATCGTTCACGCTGCTGTTGAGACAAGGACCCACAGAATCAGAACTGTATTCCAGAATACAGGACTGACCTTTTTGTGATGCTGGTGCTTAAGCTATCCCAAAAGAGCAGGCAAAAGCCCCGGGAGAAGCACCGCACCATCGCAGAAGTCAAGCTGTACAACAGAGGTGCACAAGGGGAACCCAACAGACATTCGACATAAGCTGAGGCCAGGGAGGTTCAGACTGGATATGAGAAAAAATGTTCCCACTATGAGGAGGGCAGTTCAGCACTGATACAGGATGCCCAGAAAGGCTGTGCTGCCTCCAGCCTCAGAGGTTTCCAAGACCCAACTCACTAAAGGCCTGAGCAACCTGGTCTGACCCCAGAGTGGCAGAATGAAGAGGTTGGGCCGGAGACCTCCTGCAGTCCCTTCCCACATGAGCTATCCTGCCATCCTACAGTGCCCAAGGCCATCCCATGCCCAAGACACACAGTGCATCTGTAGCTCAGCAGTGCCAAACACTGGCTTGCCTCTCTAGGAACAGCACTGGTGACTGCATCTCCTCCCCTGCTAGGGGACCTCCACCAAACCCACGGCTACCAGATGGCCAAAAGCTGCCTCCCCCAGCACCAGCAGGGAGAGGGGGAGCAGGGAGCCTCCCGGCGCTCTCCCAGGCATCCTTAACCACAGCACATTGTTCTGGGCATCACACAATAACCCCAGACAGAGCAGGGCGTCGTGGGGGTGTGGGATCTGCAGTCACGTCCGGGCTGCTGCACATCACCCCCAGGAACAAAGCCTTGCGGGAGAGCAGGGGGCTGAGTGCCTGGTGTGGGGTGCAGGAGGGAAGAGGAGGGCAGCTCCTTCCTCTGTCCCAATCAGAATTTGATTATCCAAACCCAGGGATTGTAAAAGTCCCCCACTCATCTGGTAGCAATAACAAGCCAGGGAACAGCTTGTCCTCGCCTGGCACCACGTCACTCACCAGGCCATGCAGCCAGAGAGAATGTCCCCATGCTCCTGATCCTCGTCCCTGCTCTCTGCAGCTACCTGCAAAGGTGGCAGCAGGGTGGCATCAGCCTCTTCTCCCAGGTAACTAACAAGAGGGTTAGCCTCAAGCTGCACCAGGGGAGGTTCAGGGTGGACATCAGGAGGAAATTCTTCGTGGAAAGGGTTGTTAAACATTGGAATGGATTGCCCAGGGAGGTGGTGGAGTCACTGTCCCTGGAGGGGTTTAAGGAAAGACAGGATATGGCACTGAGTGCCATGGTCTGGTTGACAAGGTGGTGATTGGTCGTGGGTTGGACTTGATGATCTCAGAGGTCTTTTCCAACCCAACTGATTCTGTAAGTCTGAGTCACTCCTCTTCCACTCCTGCTTGAGCACAAGGTGAGCCTGGTGATGGAAACCAAAAGTCTATAAGTTCCTGGATCAAACTCCTCTCACTCTGTGACCTTGAGACCTGGGCTCAGCACAACCAGTATCAGAAATTGTGCATGAAAAATGGCTGCCCTTGGGTTTTGACTCTAATTAGTGAGCCTTGTTCTGAAAAAGGACAATACAGAGTTCCTGCTAAGGGTATCACTGATGGGTAGTGGCTAGTGGGAATGAATGGATGGATGGATGGATGGATGGATGGATGGATGGATGGATGGAAGGAAGGAAGAATAGCTGATGCCTGGGAGAAATGCATAGTCTGCAGCTTGAGACAAGTGCACTGGCACAGTGGGAGGCTGCAGGATGGAGGCAGTAGCCAGTTTTCCTAGGGGCCATGGAAAAGCAAAGAGAAAAGGAAAGAGGAGCATGCCTCTGTGTACTTTGGATGGGGTTGTTGTTTGTTGTTTTATTATCTGCTTTCCTGTTTCCCTTGTCTCCCTTCCCTCCAGTGGAGTACTGTTTTGTTAAGTTTCCTTGTTCATGAGTGGGGAAGGGTAGCTGGGGAGGGAAGGAGGGGAAGGATGGCTGAGACATGGTGAGCAGAAGCAGACATGGAAGGCTTGTAGGGCAGAAGAGTCTCTTGAGTATCCAGGCTGGTTTGACTAAATTTTTCCATGTTTCTGGCTAGAAATTAGTGACGTGTTTTTGAGGACCCTTAAAAATTAAGGGTTCCTTAATTGCTCTCTTGTGCTGCCAGAAAGGTTACATTTATTGCAGAATTACCTGGGTTGCAGCATCCAGAACTTTTAGGGCTGTGTCCTGGCTCATTTTCAGAGACAATTTCCTCCACAGACACTTCAGGACTTGAAGAGGTTTCCAAAGGTGAAGTGGAAAAACTGTGCTGAGAGCAGGAATGTGGCAGCTATGTGTCCAGCCCTCTGCTGCCTCAAACCAGGTTTATCCCACAGCCATAGCACTGGGATGGGATGGCACTGGGATCCCACCATCTCACTGCCACTCAGCCAGCAAGTGCCCCGCAGTGATGGGGCAGAACTCAGGGTGAAATGAACTGCAAGCAAGGCCTGGTGCAACCACAGTGCTCCCAAGGCATTTCCCAGCCATCACCATGTCACAGCAGTTGTTCCCAAACTGCCATTGGGGTTGTCCCAGGAGCCTCTCAGCAGCCTTGCCCAGTTCCCTCAGTCTCAGTTCCCTTTAACTCAGCTGTCATTGTAACCCCAAATGACATCTCTGCTTCTCCTCTGACCCCATGTGACCTTGTAATCAGCTCTGCTGCAGCTTTTGTATCCATATTGAGTATCTTTCACCCACGGGCTGGCTGGAACTATCCTTCACCCCCACCCTATCGCTCTCCCTTGCATCAGCCTCAGTGTTGCGCAGCCTCCACACACCCAAACTACTAATCTGGCACAAAAATAACTGAGTGAAAAAAGGGAACAGGTTTCTGTCAAGTCAGGGCCGAGTTGCCCAGCACAAGAGCTAAGATGAAGGGGAGGATGGGCTGGTACCTGGAGATCCAGGAGACAGGACAGGAATGAGACCTCTGTGTTGGGAAGCTCTTAGGCTGGTTCAAGCTGATGTGTTTAAATCATGGCTGAAAGTGATTTGAGCTCATGGTGTGGGACTTATCCTTCCTTCTCGTTCACATCCAGCTGGAGTATAACTGGTGGCAAACAGAGCAGAAGCAACCACAGAGAGGGCTTGAAAAGCTGCCAAGGGAACAGAAAAACTGCCCAGTTTATAGGAAGGATCTGAAGGCTGGTGAGATGGGAGGGATGTGCCCTTCCCAGGAGATGGCCTCTGACCTCTTCATTGCTTTACATATCCAGCCGTGTTATTCTTTCCAGCAAGAATCCCCGCTAAGGATCCTCCCTTCCAAAGTCATTTAGCACCGGGGCTAATTCTCAGTTTCCTGGAGGAGGATTTGCAGGCAGTTAAAATGTGTGAAGGCAGGAGAGTGCCAGACTGCAGGGAGCTTCCTACAGATTCCTCTTGCCTCCTAAACTGGTGTGCAATGCAAGGCTGGAACTCTCCTGTTAGAAGTCTTGCTTTCTGGGTCTTCATGTCCACTGAAAGCTTATTATGGCATAACCAGCTCCTTATACAACCCACTGGGTTACTCTAACCAGTGTAAAGTCTATAAATTAGTCCTTAAGATCGGTCTGCTCACGTGATGATTAAATGGCCTGAAGTGATTTAAATCAGCCAAGCTTGGGCGAGGCTTATTTTAAAGAGTTGTGCTGGAGCGCAGGAGCCCAGGGGAGATAAGAACACCTCGCTACCTCCAAGTCACTTTGCGCTGCTCCCCGCGGAGCTGAGGACACCCCCGGCAGCTGCCTACATTCACACCAGGCTGCTCCATGCACATTTTCCACCGCTGCCCGCCCACACTCCGCCGACGTGGCGGGGAACACCCGGCGCTGCCAGGACCGAGGTTGCACAAATCCCGGTGATTCAGAAAGCCGGCATGTCCCCAGGCTTCGTCACCTACCTACGCTGAGGCTGATACCTTTCTAATTTCCCCGAAAGTTTTCTCTGCGCCATCTGGGACTTCAGCCTCATATTTCTCCCTGCTACTTGCCTCCTGAGCTATCCCCATCCAGGGTCTCCTCCGTCCCCCTCATCATCCTCACGGATGCAGAGGAGGCTTTGCCTTCCTCGCCCTCCGCTGTGCTGTCACCTGATACCCGTGAGAGCGTCTGAAAGGCTCTGGGTCTCGGTTTTGGGAGGCACAAACCCACACGGAGGCAGCCCTTGCCCCTTTTCAAGGACACTTGAGTTTTATGTGTGCTTTTATCGCCTGGTCAGGCACTATTTTAAGCTCTTTGCATGTCTTTGCTCTCACCCTTAACTGCCCCGAATAACTCTGTATCCAATATACATCAAACACGATGTGCAGGGACAGTAGAGCCCCATGTGAGTTACTTCTCACCCTCACCATCCTCCCCCCATGAACACCACTACCTGATGGCTGTGACCCCTTTGGCACAGCCCTGTGCACAGCCCTCTGTGTCCTCAGCCCCGGGGCAATGGAGCTGTGGGGTCCCCCTTACATCAGGGGAGTAGGCAAAGACCTTAAACTGTGACTAAGATTATCTCTGACCACTCAGCAATGTGATCTGCCCTGCTGGGTGCAGCTGGGGTGCTCTGAGCATGGTCACTTGGGAAGTGACATTCTCCTGGGGCTCCAAATGAAACCCCAAGGCTGCAGAGCTGGCCTTG
This sequence comes from Illadopsis cleaveri, assembly GCA_013399915.1. Classification (NCBI taxonomy): domain Eukaryota; kingdom Metazoa; phylum Chordata; class Aves; order Passeriformes; family Timaliidae; genus Illadopsis; species Illadopsis cleaveri. Next base: position 52,926 of record VXBB01001728.1, read on the forward strand.
AGCTCCTGGTGGAGCAAAGAAAGCAGTGTGCTGTGCTGAGTGGAATGAAGCCTGTTGAGTTAGAGCTGGTGAGAGTTATTTACTGGTTCCCCTCTGTACCAGGAGGATGTAGGCTGGATTAGGCAGTGGCTGCCCGTGCCACTCCAATGGTCCTGCAGGTGACACAAGGCACAAAGCTGGCAGGATCACGTGTGCTGGGTAATCTGACACAGAAGAGATCTTGCATCCACAGCTGACACGAATAACAGATTTGCAGGGGGGGTTGTTTGGTATCTGCATTTGCTGCTGAACCTGCAAGAGCGCACAGTCCTTCCTGGAAACCAACTGGCTTTGGGAAACTCATGCTGAGCTTTGCAGTGCTCTGAAAGCTCTGCAAACCATCCTGTCACCTTGTCACCTCCCTGTCCCACTTAGGTCATGCTGGCGACAGAGGAGCAAGACAATGTGATCCTCTTAGCATGAAGCTCTGAGCTCTGCTGCCCGTGCTCTGCTCATGGCTACACCACTTAATCCTCTGCCTCACTTCCTCCAATGTAAACCCAGGGACGTTGCAAGGCGTTCAGGTTCATCCATAAAAATGCTCTTCATCATTTTTGATTTCCAGCTTCATCATTTTTCATTTCAGCTTCATAACCATCAAGGTACCCCAGCAGAGAGCAAGGCTCAGCTTTGTTAAGCACTGTTCAAGCCTCAGCCCCAGAGCACTTGCACCACGAAGAAGGAAAGGGATGAGGAAGGGAGGAAGGAGGTGAATGAGGGCACTGGATGAGGTGTCCAGAGTCCCAGTGCTTTTGCTGAGGTTAAGATGAGCATTCAGACTTCTGTATCCAGACCTCACTCTGCAGCTGAGCCAAAGGACCTCCTGCAAAACAAGACTCCAAAGGGGTAAAACCCCAAAACAAGAAGCTTTAAATGCGTCCATTATTTCAACTTGGAGAGGTGCAGATGTGACTGCTGGGTTTGTTCCACATGTACCAAACCAGGCATGCAAGCAGCTGTGGCTTCCAGTCAGATCAAAGTTGTCCTGCTTGACAGCACTTGCATGACTCAGGGGACAGGAAGGAAACTTCTTCACAGCAAGTCACTGACTTGGGAAGGATGTGAAATGCCAGCCTCATGAGCCTCACTCCCTGACCTCACCAGGGGAGAAGATGCAGGGCTACCTGTGCTTCACCTGCAGCCTCACCTCCCCATCCCACCTGCTGGTTATCTCACAGCCCTGGGCACAGGACTAAGGTGTTGTTCATGCACTTAGCCTGGCCATGCTAAGGTGGCCAGGCTAAGTGCAGAATGCTCTTTCTCCTTTCTTAAAGTCCTCTGGGAAAACAGGCTCTTCAGCTGTACATCACCACTTCCAGAAGAGAGATCAGCTCAGGTGTGATGGCAACCAAACCTCCATCCAACAGTGCCACACTTCACTTCCCATCTGCCACCCCTGGCTCCCTGGCTCCTGGCCCTGAAATCCCATGGGGTTCTTGAGGTGGGAAATCCACCAGTGCTAACATACCTGGCTTGAAACGACTGCATTTATATGTATGTGTGTGTATATATCTATATATTCCTGCTGGGAACATCTGCTCTTGGTAGACATTTCCCTTCCCAGTTTCCTGGAGATCATAGGGAGGGTCAGAAGGGTGAGAACGCCCACCCAAACTCTCCTTTCCCTCACCCAGGGAAGTCTATGGTCTTTGTTGATTTAACTTCCCAATTCATGTTAATGCAAGTTATAATTGCGGTTTCTATATGAACTGGAGTCACAAATTTTCCCATGCAGCAGCTACTTTCCCATAACAACAACACCAACACAGAAATGCTCTGTTTCTATGGGAGATGTGGAAGCAATGGTCCATGTACAGAGAATGAGTGTGTCTGAAAGGAAATGATGTCTGCACCATTAGCCTGGCATCTTTTAGTGGAAGTCAGGGATGAGAAATCACTTCCTGGAATCTTTCTCGTTTCTACAGGGTGAAACAAGTGATGCTGCCCCATCCCTGGAAGTGTTCCAGGCCTGGCTGGATGGGGTCCTGAGCAATCTGGTCTAGTGGAAGCTGTTCCTGCCCATGGCAGGGGGGTGGAACGAGATGATTTTTAAGGTCCTTTCCAACCCAAACCATTCTGTGATTCCATGGTTCTGTGGCGTATTCTTCAAAACTTCCCAAATAGCTTCTTTTGGTGAAACAATTCCTCTCATTTCATGAATAGGCTTGAATAACCCTCAGGTGACTAGGCAGGAGCACTGGCTTTCCTCACAAGACAATGGAGAGATGATAATTTCTGGTGACAAATGAGGTCAGTGGATGCCTAGTCGGACTCCTACCACCAGCTTAGCAAACACCCAGCAGTCTTTGGTCAACATGAGCAGTGAGTTTCACCTACTCTCATTAAAAAAAACCAAACTCCTTGTTTTTCAAAGTTACCAGTTCACTGAGCTGGGTGTATTTGCATGACTCACGGGGTGGCACAGGGGGGAAAAAGGAACCGAATGCAGGGAGGCGAGGAGGAACTTCTTGAGCTGCTGCTGCTTCCAACAAAAACACTTAACACGAAACTCTGACCTCAGTCACCCATTCCCTATTTTCCTTTCGAAGAGTGACAAAAGTGGAGAAGCAGCAAGTTGGTCACCAATAAGCAATTTATGTCTCAGCCAGTGTGAAGCAGCCCAGGCAGTGTGACTGGGGTTTGTCACTGTGAGGTAGGGAGGGATGGGGGATTGACATATCAGCCTGTGCATTTTTGGATAGTCTCTGGACAGCCTTTAGGTTCTGTATAAATAACAATAATAATTAAAAGTGGATTTAACTAATTGGAATCCATTGCAAAGCAGTAACATGATCCATCTTATTGCCAATCCCCTGAGTCACTCTGTCCTCCAGATGATTATTTTTCTGCTTTTCCCTAATACAATCTGAACGCTGCCCTTCACAGTGCTGACGTGCCCAGCGTGGCTTGCTGTTGGGGCATTTCAAACCCTGTTCTAGCCCAGACACAACCAGGCCACTTAGTTCTGCACCGAGATCTGCCCTGTATTTCATCAGAGTGCTACACATTTTTAAACTTAAAATTCACTCTACCGTCCACGAGCCTGGTGTTAACGCAGTTGTGTTATTGCCTATTATTTGCCCAATTTATTTTGAATTAAAAGCAGTGATAGGCATCCCATTTCTTTTGATCAACCTTACTGTGTCTTGGTTTGCATTTTGATCCCTCTTTGAGATGAGGCTCCCCTTCGTTGACCTCCTGGGAAGAGCACGTTGTTCTTGGGTTTGGGGATCCCAAGGGAAGGCAAAGCCAAAAACAGGGTTCTGCAGCACTGGCACAGGAGCACAGCCAGCTGTGGAGGAACATCTTCTCCCTGCACATGTGACACACTTGGCCTTACTCCCTCCTGGGAACAGCAGTCCTGCCACTGCCACCCCAGCTCTGGGAGGGAAGCTCTCCAGACTCATTCCCAGGCTCCTAAGGGTCATTACTCCTCTCCAGCTCCCTTCCAGCATCAGAGATGGAGAAAGTGTGGGGAGAAAAACTCCACTCTGTCTGGGAGAGGAGCCTTCTAGCTGGACTCAAAGCTCCCTGGAATCAGAATGAGGCTTCTTGTGAGCTTCAGAAGGGCTTGGATGAAATCCACACTTCTTTAGAGCAAGAGCACCACATTTCCCCCCACTACTCCTCTTTTTTAAATGGGATAAGTTCTGTGCTGTTTCCTTTGGCATGGCACTGAAACTCTCTCTTGATTCATCTGACTTCAGGGCATCTCCAGAAGGTGACTGCTGGTCACCAGGGTTCCTGCAGGCTCTGGAAATCAGGTGTTTGAGTGTTTTTCTCAATAGACAACCAGCAATGTTGTCATAAACAGCCTTGATTTGCTGCACTCATAAATCTTGAAGGCCCTGATCAGCCATACCTGGGGGGTGCCCTGGTCTCCTGGTCAGACTTGGAACAATGCTGAAGTCCCACCTCAGTTCCCATTTCCTGTAAGGACCTTGGATGCATGTTGCATGCTTTCCAGTCCTGACTCCCTGGCCCCATCTCTTGTTTCCCCTGACTCCCTGGACAAACCTGGACCTGTTTCCATCACTTGCCACAGCTATTGATGGGCACTGTGACTGTCACCCTGCTCTGCCCACCCTGCTCAGATGCTGCAAGATGAGGGCAGTGTCTATGCTGTGGCCACCCTCAGCACCCAGCTAATCCTCCTCCATGGAGGAACGTGTCTGCTCCCTGATGAATTCATCTGCCGCAGGGACTATGCTGTATGTTCATGGAGTCATAGAATGGTTTGGGTTGGAATGGACATTTAAAGGTTGTCTAGTTCCAACCCCTATTCCAACGGCAGGGATGCCACCCACTAGACCAGGCTGCTCAGAGACCTGTCCAAGCCAGCCTTGGGATGAAGGATGAGAGATGAGGCAGGGATGGAGCTGCCACAGCTTCTCTGGACAATCTGTGCCAGCGCCTCACCACCTTTTTCATGAAAAAATTCTTCCCTGTATGTCTGACATTGGAGAACACGAAAAATAAAACAAAAATCTCCCCACCCGGAGATTTCACGGCGCCGAACACCCACCCCGTGCGATTTCCCCGCGGACCTGAGCTACCCCGGGACGCCTGAGCCGCACCCAACCCAAACCACGAGGGGAACCGGAGCCGCCGCTGCNCGGTGAGTGCGCGCGTGTGTGTGCGGAGCGAGGGGATCGGTCCGTGCCCGCGCCGCCCGCGCGGCATCCGCGTGTCCGCGGCGTGGGTGGGGATGTGCTGCAGTGCAGGGCTGCCCGCCCGCGCCTCCTGCCCCGCCTGGGGCAGCCCGGCAGGCGGGGAGGGTGTTTGGGTGTCCCGCTGACCCCGCTCCGCGTGTCGGGGGCTGTGCGGGGCCCCGGTGCGCCCTCCCCGGGAGATGCTGCCCGTCCCAGCCCTGGGTCCCGGTAGGGGACGCCGGCTGGTGCGATATTCCCTGAGATATCCATCCTCCCCATCCCTATGTTAGCGCAGGCGGCGGCATCCCCTAGCCAGGGCTGTGCCGCACAGCAGAGCGGAGCGGATCCTTGCTCTGCTTTCTGCGCTGCTCCGGGAGCTCGGCACTGGACAGGGACCCGTCCGTCCATCCATCCATCCATCCATCCATCCATCCATCCATCCACTTATTTCCCCCGCAGCTGCTTTTCTTGCCACCTTTTGGACGGGCAGTAAAACTCCCCGCTGCGAATGGCAGGCAGCTCTCCTGACTTATCGCAGAAATGTTTTCCGGCAGCTTTATCTCTCCGTTTACCTTCCCAGGTAGGGCACTTCCCAATCAGCGCTTTTGGGGCTACATCCCGTCTGTTTGAGGAGAGACAGTAATTCGGTGTGTCAGGCAGACGCCGCAGCTGCTGCGGCTGGGTTGTGTAACCGAGGAGAGCACTTGCTCTTGAACTCAAGGTGGATCTGAGCAAGCTGGCGCTGGCTCGACGGGAATCCGAGTAAACAACAAATAATCTAAAGCTGGAAGGGCATTAGCCGGGAAACAGCCTCGTTGCTGTGGAGGTGAAGGGGAACTTGGCGCAGTGGCGGAGCAGACGGGGTCCGTGCTCGGTGCTGGCTGGGCGCTCCCGAGTGCTGGATTCCCGCTGGGAGAAGCGAGCCGGGAGAAGCCAGTGCTGCTGCACGTCTGGAAGATGAGATGCTGATGGGGAGTTTGAAATATGCAGCTCCAGCTGGCATCCTGGAGGTCAGTTGGGAATGGTGGGTATAGAGGGAAGAGGTGAAAAAAAAGAATAATATAAAGGTGTGGGGAAATACAGCCGCAATTTTGGGACATGAAGCAAGACTCTGAGCAAATACACATGTATGGTACTTGTGTATGTGTGTTCTCACACTTCTGTGTGTGATTATACAAGCAAGCAAGGCAAAATTCCCATTTGCTTGTGAGCTGGCAGGATCTTCCCTGGGTTTGCAATCCCATACCTTCAACATTTTGTGCATCTCCCTTTGGTCACACAAGGAGTTCATGTCTTTCCAGCCTGAGGGAAGTATGTTCAAGGGAAGTATGTTTAAATCCATAGCTGGTGGGTCTTTGGCTAGTATAGCAAACCCAAATCTGCCTGGCTGCTGTGTTTTGGAGCAGTAGCAGCTTGGCAGCAGTTCTGTGGGGCTGATGTTGGCTGTGATTTCGTTTGCTTGGTGGATTTTTTGGAACCCCACTGACTGCTGCAAGGTAGTTTCCACCATCTCCCCCACTGCCCTTGCCTGGAGCCGGCACGACGTCACCTTACTTCAGCTTTGGGCTTTTGGAGAGCTGGGGGATTTTATCTGTTTGGAGCAAAACCTTGGCTGGCGGGGATACTTGTGAGCTCTGGTCTGTGCTGCCTGCGGGATTGGCTGCTGGGTTTTCCTTCATGGGGACCAGATGTTGTGGTGCTGCTGTTCTGGCTCGCTCCACTCACTGTGTTTTGCTCTTGAGACGGAGTAAAGGAACTGCTGAGCAGTGAGCCCCGGTCTCTCATTTCACAAACCCCAAACCAGCTGAAACAACTGGTCATGTTGCAAGAAGCAGAAACTTGCCTTGCTCTTCAGTACTCTCCTCACAGGCAACGTTTTTCGGACTGAGTAATTTGATCCTTTTTACAGTGATCGGAGCAGGACGTTTGCTCCTCCTGTCTTGTAAGTTACCGTAAAACTTGCAGACCAGTTTATTTGTCTTCCTGGTGTTTTTATGTGTTTATTTCTTTTACTTTAATGTTGCAAGCACTTTCCCAGTAGTGTCGGTGAAAGGTGCAGCTGACCTCTGGGAAGGGCGGCAGGCAGTGCAGCTCATCCCCAGCCTGTGCCAAGGCATTGCCACAGAGCCAGCTGCCGTTTCTACCAAATTCTGCTGGTTTTGCTTGGAAACCATTCCCAGAGTATCAGTTTAGCACTGTTGGTCCCTGCTCACTTGCAGGTCTCTGCTCCTGCTCTTCTCTACCAGGATCAAGTGCCCTGTGTTTAGCTGGCGTTCGTGTTTTGGGTTTTTTTAATTTTAATTTTTAAAAGTTTTTACTTTAGTTTTAGGTTTATTTGTATGTCCCCACAAGTCTGGCAGCAGGGCAGCACTGTATGCAAACTGAGATTATGATAATCTCAGTGTTGCAGCATTTTAGGACACAAATTTCAGGACAGAAAACTGATTCACTGACTTTCTGCTGGTGCTTTGACTCACTGTGCAGGTTTGGGTCCCTTAATGAGACGCTGTATTCATAGAATCATAGAATGGCTTTGGGTTGGAAGGGACCTTAAAGATCATTTAGTTCCAACACCCCTGCCATGGGCAGGCTTGCCAGCCACTGGACCAGGTTTCTCGGGTGTTTGCAGCTGCATTCTCTGTGCACATGCCGAGGCAGCTTGTGGCCCCTTAAGAGCTGTTTCCTGTGCAGATTGCCCGTCGGGTCTCCCTGCAGCACAGTTAATGAAAAAGGGTGATGGTGATGGGAGCCCAGCACAGAGGCACCCTCTGAGATGGAGTCATCAGGCTGGGTGGTGCTGAGGTGGGTCATGCCCACACCAGCTGTGGAGTGCTGCTGCCTTGAGGGTTTGTTTGCAGCTGGATGTGAAGGTTCCCTTGTCTGAGTGTTTCCTGGTGTGGGGAGGTCAGAATGATGGTGTCCCCCAGCCTGATCTGATTTCTTCACGCCATGAAGCCTTCATGTGCTGAAATAGGTGTAGGTGGCTGGGAGGTGCCTTTACCTGTGTGGTGCAGGGTGTTGGTGCTGAGATGGGGTTGCTCTTTGGGCTTGTGGTCACCCTGTCCTGCTTGACTCTTTTGGAAAGGTACCCGTCCCATTAAAAACCCTTCTTTGTTCCTGCACTGGGCACAGAGAGCATCACTGAAACTGCTGTAATGAAGTTTGCTCTTTAGTGTTGTCTTGCACCCCTTCTGTTTTTGTTTGTTACTCTGTACACTTCCTTTGGTACCAGAGTAATGAAATGAAGTGCAGTGGCTCAGCAGAGCTCACTTCATTACTTGGTTTCTTTTTCCACTGGAACTGGGAATGTCACCCAGAAAGGTCCAGGTCTGTGTGCTGCTGGGCAGCCCTGAGGGTGAGAGACCAAACCAGCAGACACTCCTTTTTGCTGAAAAGGTCCTCCTGCTCGTGGCCTTTGTTTTCAGAGATTTGAGTGCTGCAAAACCTGAGCAGTTGGATTATTTTAGGGAGCAGAAATGCCAATCTGAATAAATAGCAGATGCTCAGTGCTGCCTAGCCATCCCCCACTGGAACTTGCTGTTCTCCCTTGGAAGTGCATGTGCAGCTGAAGATCTTGAGATGTTCAAAAATACCAGCACTGCTTTTCTTGAGATAGGGTTTAAAAAAAACCCTCAGAAAAGCCAACTCAAACCTACTGCTATTGCAGGCTTTAGTTACCCGGGTGAGGGACGGGAAGATGCTGGAATGGGAAGAACAGGGACAGCAGGAAGGAACCTATGGTTTTAGCTGGGCTGTCCGTGGGTTTGCCAAGGTCTGGCTTGATGCAGAGCGAGAAATCAGCATCTGAGACAGCAGCACACAGCTCACTCCTGGTGAGGCAGGAGAACCACTGCCCGTCCTGCCTCTCCTGTCACCCTGTCCTGCTCGGCGCTGGCACGGGAGCAGGGTGAGTAACACGGTGACCCCTCCTGCCACCTTAAGAGGCCAGTTTGCTAATTCAGAGATACGTCATGGAGATTACAGGGGAGGGTGGCAGGTTTCCTTAGAGCCAGCTAAGCGCTTTGTTAAATCATGTCTTAGGGGAGGGAAAAAGTAAAATGCATCCTGTAAGCCTTTGCTGCCTGCCAGGGCAGCCCTGCTTTTTAATTTGACGTGCCGTAATTAGTCTAGCCGCTGCAGGATCCTTGTCGGCTCCTGCGGGCTTGCCTGCTTCTGCCTGCTCTGTAATTGCTGCTTCAGGGGGAGAAAACTAACTAAATTTAAAAAAAATAAATAAAAATGTGAAGCGTTTTGTACAAATCCCAAGCTGTAAATTATTTAGCAGGTGAAACAGAAATGTGCTGTGTGTTTCTAGGAAGCGAGAGACTGCACCAAAAACGATGCGGCGCAGCTTGCGGCTCTGCCACAATGTGCCTTCTGCAGAGTCATGTTGTTGGGAGCCTTCCTTTTTTTTTTTTTTTTTTTTCCTTCTGAATATATTCTTGTTGGCCGATAGCCCAGAATAGGTAGCAGAGCAAGAGGCAAGGGATTGTATAACACAGCCAAGTGATTTATGTGCTTGCCTCTGCAGCTGAGCAGCGTTAGGATCTCTGGTCTTTTTACTTTCAGTGTGGAAAATGTTTGAAAATTCAAGGTAACACTGACTTGGTCCCTCTCTCCCTCCGAACTCAGCCTGTGGCTGTTTGGAAACGTGTTTCCTATTGCTTTGCATGCTGTATGAGGTTGTGTCCACCTTTCTTTTGATATGTCTTTTGTTCTTGGTGACTTATCGCTGCTGCCATAACTGACATTAAATCCATGGATGAGAGGTCTTCTGGAGGAAGCAGGGATACTTCTTGGTAGATAGAGCTTCTCTTGGGGATGGAGAAGCATCATTGCAAAGGAATTAAGGGAATAAAGCTTTGGGATTAGAAGTCAGTAGAGACAGATGGATTTATAGCAAAGCCCAGTTGTTTCCATTTCAGTGTCTAAAAACTGGTGTCCTTTTACCTGTGTCTGATGCAATGAGGAGCTGAGTTACAGCAGAGTTCCTTGAAGAGTGTAAAAATAGCACCAGGTTTTTTCTCCTGTTGCTAATGCAGCTGGTTTAGAGTGGGTTCAGATGTGGTTGGAGGCTCAAAGCAGAACATCCCTTGCGGTCTCGCCAAACCCAACACTTGCACTGGGTCACTAAAAATTGTGGAAAGGCAGAGGAGCTGAGAAATAGCCCAGAAACAGCTGCTCGGCTGGATTTCATCCTGGTTTGTGTTACTTAGAAAGGTAACTATTTGAACAAGTGCAGATTAGCAAATAGAGAAGGAAAGTTTTACGGGTCAGAGCTGCCATCTGCATGTGTTTTTTGTCTTGTCAGTGAGTGCCTGCCTCGTGCTAGAGCCTCTCAGCCTTGAAATGCAAAGCTGGTCTGAATTCTCCAGGGGTGGCCAGGTGGCACGTACTGCTGAAACACAATTAGCAGTATTTACCACCCTGGCAGGGTTGCAGTGTAAATGATGCTTAGTTTCACCGAGAAGTGTGGTGTCAAATTTAAGCAATTATAATCGTAGCTGGGGATGTGTCTGGAGAGCATGCTGCCCCCTGCACCGGTTCCATTCCACTCTGACCTCGCTGAGGTCCCTCCTATGGATGTAGTAACTTGTCCATGGTCCCACAGCTCTGGGACATCCCTTGTGATCCTACAGGGGGTCGCTAACAGAGAGGGCTCCGTTTGCACGCTGTTGTTGGCTGATACCTCCTGTTTGTTTTCCAGCTGCTCATGCTCCTTGGCACCACCGATGGTCAGTCGAAGCTGACCTCTGAGCAGAATGCCATCAGCCTCTCCCCTGGCAAGTACCGCCACCTCGACCATGCCACCAACGAAGAGCTGACCTGTGACAAATGTCCTGCAGGAACCTACGTGTCTAAGCACTGTACAAAGAGTACCTTAAGAGAGTGCAGCCCTTGCCCAGACGGGACCTTTACCAAGCATGAGAACGGCATAGAGCGGTGCCACCCTTGTAGGAAACCCTGTGAACTGCCAATGATTGAGAAAACTCATTGTACTGCCTTGACTGACCGCGAGTGCACTTGCCTGTCTGGTACGTTTCAGACGAACGATACCTGTGTCCCTTACACGGTGTGCCCGGTCGGCTGGGGCGTCCGCAAGAAAGGAACCGAGACCGAAGACGTCAGGTGCAAGCCGTGCCCTCGTGGTACCTTTTCTGATGTGCCTTCTAGTGTGATGAAGTGCAAACCCTACACTGACTGCTTTGGGAAAAACATGGTGGTCATCAAGCCAGGGACGAAGGAGAGTGACAACATCTGTGGTTCTCCAGCATCCCTTCCTAACACAGCTTTGATTTCATCGAGCACCGAAGTGGGTGAGCAGCCCTATGAGGTTCCACCAACCACTGATCTTCCCAAAGGTAATGTCCACCCCTGAAACACAGGTGTGGTTTGACTGAGGGTTTGTGTTCCTGCCTTGGTCAGGGTTGGTGATAGGCTGTTAAAAAACAACCTGGTCTAAAGCCTGGGTAGTGCTTCTGCTTCATGGCATTGGGTTTCCCTCACTTGTATTTAACCACATTTAGTAACATTTTCACTGAGACGGCAGTCCTGATAGGACTTCTGGCTGTCCTTCTGTTTGGGCTGAAAGGACATGACTTTCCCCAGCCTCTTTTCCTGTCTCTGTGATGTGCTGGCACAAATCTTTGTGCAGTCGTCATGAACCTGGGTTGGGATGCAGCAGGAAAACCCCTGCAGTCTCCCTGCAGTAGGGAGATTCTTCCTCTGATGGATTCACTGCTTTTGTGCCTGTGCTTTCCTTGCTGCATTTCAGTCTGTGCTGTGTCACAGTATTGGTTGAATGGGAACCATTGTTGGAACAGCCCTGCAGGAGCCTGAGCTCTCCTGTAACTTTTTCTTCTTACAATCTCTTAAGATTACTATGTGGAATTTCTCCTTCTCTAGCTTAATTGGAAGTGGCTCATCCTCACAGCCTTTATTGTGATGCTTTAGCTGTGGCTGGTTTCAGGGGTGCTGTAGGACTCCATTTAAGGTGGTATTCTGCACTCCCTAGAAAGCAGCTTCCCTACAGTGTCTCAGATGAGGCATTTTAATTAAAAAATGCAACTTTTGATGACCTCAACAGCTGAGTTAGTAAATATAATAGCGTGGAAGTGTTGACAGTGGTAGGCTTCCAGTGCTTCACCTTTGTTAGGTCTCAAAGCCTGTCCTGACGTTGGTGTATCATTGGGAGTGTGCAGGAGGGTGTTTCCTGAACTTTGAAATCAACTGTCGACAATGACGTAAAAGTTAAAGCGTTTTCCCTGTTTCAGTGTCCTGATTAGGGTGTTTTGGGTAAGCAAGCTGGGGTAAAAAACCAGGTACAGATGAATACACCCACACCCAATCTCAGTGGGATGAGACACAATCTGCAAAAGATGACTTTCCAAAATAATCTGTAGTTTTTTCCACAACAGCCCTTTTTCCTCTTCTTGCCAAACTTTGGCTCACATTTCACATCTGGCTGGGACCTGAGAGGTGTTGGTTGATAAGGAAACTCAATAAAGATGGAAGGTAGCTCTTTCAGGGGAAGTTTGGTTGCTTCAGAGACCAATTTTGTAGTTGATTCATCTACAGCTGCTTGCAGGGCTGATAACAGATTTTGCTTCTTTAACAAACCAAGTGGAAAGACACTAAACTTGCAAATTGTCATGTGTTTTTGTACTTCTAGTCCAGATATGAAATTCTACAAATGACTTAAAATTAGTGTTCATAGACCTGAAAAGAAAAACCAGCTCACTCAAAGTTGTTGGTTTTCTGAGAAATGCTGAATGTGGCACAAACACAGACTGACAACATGCCTTTAGTAACTCAGTTTTTGTAATAAGCTGCCTCTAGCCTTAACCAGCAAGGGTCAGTTTTGCCTTGAAGCTCTCTCTGTAACCGTAGCCATCTGTTCCCAGAGGCAAACCTCAACTTCACCTCTACTCTTTCTCACTGCCTGGCGTTGGGTTTCTGTCTGCTGGCCAAGCCAATGCTCAGGCAGGTCTTAGCCCGTGATGTGATGCCATATCGCATCTCCGGGGCCGTGACACTCAACTCTCCTCTCCTCCCACAGGTCTGAACTCTTCAGTTCCCGATTTTGTCCCCTCTCCAGCGCCGCACGCCTCCGGCAGCATGGTGGAGCGGGCACGGTTCTACAACGACACCTCGGCCAACGAAACGGGCGGCATCGGCGGGAGCCTGGTGGGCACCACCAGCCAGGCCCAGAGCTACCGGCACAAGCAGACCAGCCAAGCACTGGAGAAGCAGCCATCCCTGGAGATGATGGGGGGCGAGAAGCCCAGCGGCCCGTACAGGCCCCCGCGGCGAGGCTCGCAGAACGTCCACCAGCACTTCGACATCAACGAGCACCTGCCGTGGATGATCGTCCTGTTCCTGCTGCTGGTCCTGGTGGTGATCGTGGTCTGTAGCGTCAGAAAGAGCTCACGGACTCTGAAGAAGGGGCCCCGGCAAGATCCCAGTGCCATTGTGGAAAAAGCTATTATGAAAAAGTCCACCACCCCCACACAGAACAGAGAGAAGTGGATCTATTACTGCAACGGGCACGGTGAGCAGTAGGGACGTGTGGTGTCCTCCCCACTCTAACCCAGGGCTGTGGAGGGGCCACCCCCACAGACAGTGACCCATGGCTTTCCTCGTCTGGTGGGTTTTGTAGTGAGAACAAAGCCCATTGTGGTTCCTCAGATGTTCTTCATCCTTGGCCTCTCCTCCTTCCAGTTCCCATGGTGTGTCCCTGCTCCAGAAGGAAGGGTTAATGGAGGGAGTGTCACCTGCTTGCTCCAGCTTCTCTTCTTCTCACCCAGCTTCTCCAGCTTCTACCCTTCTTCCATTGGTATAAGATTTTGAATGAAGGCACCTTTTTTTTTCTCCTGTTTCCTTCGCTTCCCGCTTTTCTTCTGTTTCACATGGTCCTTATTTTCTCGGTGACTCAGGCATGATCTGGTTGTCTTTCGTGTTGCCCTTTATCCCCTCATCCCTCTCCGTTTCTGGTAGGCTGAGTCATCCCCCACCTCTTGGCACTGCCTCAATTTCAGTTCTTAGCCCTAAATCCCAAGTGCTGGCTTGTGTCCCAAGTCCTTTGTCCACACTGGAGCCAGAAAGGTTATCCTTTAAGGCTGAGTCGTGGATGTGTACAGCTCCACGAGCATCATCAGGTCTGCCTGGACTCTCTTTTTAGTAGTGTTTTCTGTTCATTTAGTGGATGATTTGCTGTCAGCTTTCTGATGAGACTTTAAAGATGACATGTTGTGATCTTCAAGTTGAAATTTGTAAACATCAGTGATGAACTAGTGGTGGCATGACTGTGAGTACCAAGCAGCCATGATCTCCCTAGTGGGATGCACAGTCCTTCCTCTGCAAAGCTCCCGTGGCAATTTTGACCTTCCCTTATCCTGTGCAGACTGACAAGTCCTTACTTACTTTGGGTTGACGTTGCTCAACCTTAAACATCCGTTCACAGTTAACCTTTAGAAAAGCATACTTAACAAGGCGGGGGGCGGGGGGGGGCAGCAAACAGAGAATGGGTTGAACAAAGATTGGAAGGTTTAAGAGAGATCAGTCCTTGATGAAAGTCATCCTTGAGTGCTCAAGTACAAAGCAAAGAAGGCTTTGAATAGGGCGTCTTCTGTCGTGTACTCTCTTCACCTTCCTGCTGATTAATAGACCTACACTTTGTTTGCCTTCATTAATTCATTTATACAACCAGTAAGATCTTGTTGGAATTGGTTTTATGCCCTCTCTTGTGTTTGTGTTGCTTATCGGTTTCCTTTTAACTTTTTTGTGTTCTTGGGCTGTAGTTTCTTAAACTTTTATCTTTTGATAACTTTTTCTCATAACCCCTGCACTCCATTGTCCCTGAAATCTGTGGCACCCAAACATGGCCCATGAGACTGTTATGAGTGATCTGCAGTGGAGTTGCAGAACCTTATTAGACATCCTTGTTTGTGGACACTACCAGGAATATATGAGTTTGGCCATGATTCATAGGTCAAAACCGAGTGATTGTTGCTTACTTGCAGTAACCCTTTTCCCCAAGACCTTAATTACCAGTTGGTTGAATTTCTGATGCTTTCCTGTTTCTTGAAGCACCTCAGAGCAGGGCAGTTTGTACTGGACAGGGAGTGCTCAAGTGCAGGGACCAGACCATGCTGCTTTGAGTGGGTGGAGCTCTGGATTCTATCCAGACCATGCTGAAGTACCTGTGCTGCAGCTGATTCTTCTGGAAGCCACCTTGGAGCTGCCTTTGTGGGCACTGCTGTGTGTTGGGTCACTAATCATGATTCAGGTTAAAGAAACCATGCAGGTAGGAGAAGGTTCATGTGGAGAGCAATGACCTGTTTTAACCTATTTAGATAAAACCTCTCATCCCAGATCTTGTCATCCTTTGGGGGACGGCATCATTCACGGGTCATCCTGTGCTTCCCAGGGTGAGTTGTTCCAGCCTTCTCTGTCACATTAACAGCTGCATAAATTTCACAAGATCCTTGCTGAATTTTCCCTTTGTCTTGGGAAATATGCTGGGTGTAACAGCAAAACCACACTTAGGTGATAAACCAGCTTGGTGTGATTGAACCTCTCCAGTCTGGAGGTGAATGGCTCCGTTACTCCCAGTCATTCCTGCCACAGTCATGCTTGGCATGGGTGGCTTTATGACTTCATCCTGCCACCAAATGTCCTCAGATGAACTTTGTGCAATCAAGGCAGGCAAATGGGCACAAACCAATTAATGCTTTGTCTTGCTTTTAGTGCAGACCAAACTGTGTTGCGTTAGCTGGAAGGGCCTTTGCTCATTAGCTCTTACTTGGTGGTGCTTCTCTGTCATGTCAGATATGGAAATTATTCTCCTCTGCATTGGTGCATAAATCCCTCTCTGTCTTTCCTGTTGAAATGTCTGGCTCTTAAGACTGTTTACTTGAAAGGAGAGGTGTAGTGCCATAAAGGAATTGACCTTTTATTTAATAACTGGCTGTACAGCTGAGATGTTGTGCAGAGCTGCTGCGTCATGGCTTAGCTTTCTGCTGCTTGAGCAGTGTTTGTTCCCAAATCATGCTTCATCCTGAAGCAGCATTTCGGACAGGGGTGAGTTTAGCCAGGAACAAACTTCAGGCTGCTGCAAAGGGGAAATCTTTCCCCTCCTGCGCTGCTGTGTGGATCCCTCCATGGTAGGTAACTAGAGCAAAGCCTCCTGAGATGTGAGGACCACAGCTGCTCCCCAGGTTCAGGTGCCAGCCTGGTTTGTGGTTGCACAAGGGTTGTAGAGGGCAATCAGTCAGACTGTAAACTATCTTTGTGGCTGGGGTGAAGCCCCTGGGCTGGGTGCTGCCAGCGCACCCACGTCTATATAACCTCCATCCAGAGGTTGGCTGGCTCACCAGCAAGGGGCTGGGGTGTGTTTATTGCCTGTTTATGTAGCTCTTGCAAACAGTCTGCCCACATTTGTTCGTAGTTTACCATCTCCTCCCTCCTAATCCTTTCAGTAAACAGCTTTAACCTTTGAAAGGAAAGTCCAGGTCTGACGTGGGCACTGGAGTCTCCTCAGAGGAGATGTCCTTGGGCTCCTGCCCTCACACTGGCAATCCCCTGGGCCTCCCATGGTACCAGGTGGGCATCCAAGGCTTTGCCTGTTTGGGGAATTTTATTCTTGATTTCTCCAAGGCCATGGGTGCTGGGTGAAGTGTGGTGAGGGTTGTACTAGCACTGCTGAGTGCAGGAGCAGACATGGCACTGTGTTTGGGCTCCTTACCAAAAGAGGAGGGGTTTAGTGTGGAAGCAGGGGTTCAAACTCTTACTCAGTTCCTAAAGGGACTGAGTTCCTGAATTGTTTGAATAATTGAGATAGGTGTGTGATCCTGATCAGCAGTTGTTGTCAGGAGGAGGTTCACTTGTCCTCATCTCCCCATGAGCTGGCATCTGTGCCCTATCCTCTCTCTGGTCATAATACATGCCTTAAATAACAGCCCAAACATAAAAATAGAAGTAGCTTGGGAGGCTGGTGTTAGAACAAGACCCGTGTCCTCAGCATGGATATGTTCCAGCCAAGGCAGCAAATGGATTAAATGGTTCAGAGGTCTGGGAAGGGCTTGCAATGATTAATGGCCTGAGTTAGCAGCCAGCCTACCTCCACATCTGTCTTCGTGTCCATCCTCACAACAGGGGCTGTCCAGAGGGAGGTTGAGAAGGTAGAACAGTGTAGCTGTGGTTGGAGAAGCCTCTTGTTGCCTCAGCTGGCTCTTACTTTGCAGCCCTGCAGATAGGAATCCAACGGTTGACAGTTTGTCAAAGTTTTCCTGAGAAATTATCCACGTGGTGCCTGAGTGACGTGGGTACAGGGCTGATAGGGCTCTGTGGTTTAACCTTGTATGACTTCTTTCTTTTAGATCAAGAACAGCCTAAACACTGGGCCCATGCCTTTATTTTAGCAAATACCCATTTCCTTTCTTCTGACGTTTCCAGAGGTGAGAAAATGGTCTTGCAGAAACCTTTCAGTAAAAACTTGAGAATTGGAGCTTGTCTGTCAAATACCTTGGAAATTCCAGATTTCCCATCATGGCAAACATGCCATTTGCCAAACATGAAGATAGGCTTGAATTCTTTTTGCAGAAATTGCTGATACTGTTGCCTTTGGTTTTCATCCATTTGGTAGCAGAGGATGAAAGACAAAGCCTGCAAAATGTTAGGGTAAAACCTGTGTGTAAAAGCAGCTGTCTGAAATTATATGCCAGGAGGTAAGAAAAGAGTTTGGTGATTGTTTTTTGGAGTTGAAAGACTGAAGAACAGATCTTGGCAGCGCTGGTCTGGCATGAGATGCCACTTCCCTTTTATTTTTCTTCAAGTCTTGTAATTGCACATTATTGCAGTGGGTGGTGAGAGCAAAGCCAGGAAGCCTCTGGTTAAATAATCAGAGAAATTAACTGTTCTGCAAAAGCTGTTTGCAGCTGGGGTGGGGCTGAGGCTTGACTGCATGTAGAAGAGCATGTGCTTAAAATGGCTCAAAATCAAAGTGGGGAGTTGAGATGTGGTGCTGGAGAGATGGAGAGTGTTGGGATTTGGGGGTCCTGGTTGATCACTTGTCAGCACATTGGGGGCCAGAACCTTTTTGGTTGATGATGTGTAGGGAGTAGTCCTTGCCTTGCTGGTTGCTGAGGGACCAGGGCTGGGCTTTAGCTTGGTCTGCTCCCAAGGAAGCCACTGAGGGTGTTGAAGGGGGACCACATCTTAAACTTTGGAGAGCCTGATGCTGCAGCTCCAAAGCATTCTCACATGACTATAACCAATGGGGATGTGGGGAAGGCTGGGTCGTTGCAGGCTGGTTCTCAAATGGAATCAGGTACTTATTTATGGTTAGTTGGAAGATGCTTGTCCAAGTAAAATTACATGATTCCTTGCAAGAGACAGCACATGAAGGCTATGTGTGGGCTTTTTAAGTCAGTCTTTTCTAGAGATCCATCACCTAATGAAGGGAAACAAGTGCATGGAAACAGTCCAGCTGAGGGTGTTATTCCTCAGGCCTATTTAACTGCTACTCTGGATAAGGAAACTGCTGCAGACTTGGCACTCTCAGGTCTACAGGGTGACACTGAATGCTACTTTAGGACCCCTCCATAGTACTTGTGTGAGTAAATGAGATGAAAGCCACTTAGTGTAGTGGTTTGTTTGGTAGTTTTCCCTCTGATCAGCTCCTGAATAGGTTCTAGCTGGTGGCAAAGAGGATCATTCTGGGAGGCAGGAGCTGCTGTGGAAACAGCTGAGCAAACAAACAACCTCTTCAAGCACTAAAGTTTCACCAGCCTCAGATTGTGGTGCCTCAAGTTTTGTGCCCAGGCCACAGGTGGGGCAGAGATGCCCAGAGCATCTCAGGAGGGCAGGTGTGTCCACTGCTGCTGACATAATTTGGTAATTGCAGCTATGCCTGCAGAGGAGCAGCCCTGGGCTTGTGTGCAAAGCCTAATACAGCTCTGGCAGGCAGAGCATAAGATGAGGGATTGATGTCTGTCCACCTGCCAAAACAGAGAGGCGGAAGGTGTTTTGTTTGTTTCTGTTTTCCAAAGCAGTCTCTCCTCTGGCATCTGCGGCTTGATGATGTGCAGATGACTGCTGGTCCTCTGCTGATAGCCTGTCCACCTCCACAGGGGGAGACCCAGGCTGGAGGGGGGCTGGTTAAATTGGAACAGGCAGGAATGTGCTGGGCACCACAAGGAGTATGGATGCTCCCTCACTGGAGCTTGTTCTGCTGCATTTCATGCTGTGTTTGCTCTGAAACGGGCACAGTGCTCTGCTTTGGGTGGGATGCAGCAACTCTTCATCTGCAGCACAGACCTCTGCCATGGGGGTGTTGGGCTGGCATCTGACAAGTTCTTCCTCAAACCAACCAATGTAAAACATTGCTCAGGTTTGCCCAAAAATCATTTTGTCCTTTTGGGAAGCAATGTGATTTCCAAAGGGCATGTGCAAGAGCTGACCAGGGCTTCATGATGAAAGGGAGCCTTGGAAAGTGCAAACGTGAGAGACTGCTGTTCTGCTTAGAGAGGAAGAAACCTAATCATGTGCAGGTTTTATCATCTCCTGTTCCTCAGTCTTATTGCATTAGCACCAAAGACTGGTGCTTGATCACTTTTAACGTGTGTTGCTACATGAGCCATCTATCTGCATCTTATATACAGGGCTGTGGGGAGCTCCCCTTGAAAGCTGGAACATCTGCTCCCAAATCTGCTTCAGAAAAAAAAAACCAAAAACCCGAATTATGCCAGGGTCAGAATTACTGGGTGGCCCCTGTATTAATTTAATGAGGGATTGGGATTTGTGCCTGCCCATTAAGGTGTAGGGCTGAGTGTGGGAGGCAGGGCATCTCTGCAGGAGAGGGAGACTGTCCTTGTAGAAAACCACTCCGAGCCCAGGATGTTTTTGCCAAAAACACAACACCAGTTTCAGCGCCGGGAGGGCTGTGATTTCTCACATCAGTGAGGCTCTCACACATCACTCCTCGAATAACAAGGTTGGGGTTTTTTTGTTGGTTTTTTTTCCTTGCTCTCCAAGACTGGGAGAAAAAAAATACAGGACGTGAATTTAATCCTCGGGTTGGCATCTGCGGGTGTCTGGATATTTTTATGGTTCTGGCTGTGGCAGTGTGTGTGCTCAGGGTTACCAGCTGTCTGAGAGGGTTATAATGAAGATTAACTCAGCAAAAAGCGTTTAAATTTTAATAATTACATAAAATACTTATGCTGGCCATTCTCATGCAAAATAAAGCAAGAGCAAGTCCGCTCTGTGGGTCTCTGGTGTAGCATCCTGTGGTGGTGGGCAGGAATTCAGATGGGTCCCAGGAGGGTTGGACCAAGGGGCTGTTAACAGAGGCGACTTCCACATAGTGTATTGGGAAAAGAAGTCTTGTCTCATGATGATTCTCAAGTTCCTGGGTTGGAAACATGTTCCTAACGGCATGTGGCTGATCACAGACCTCTCTCCACTGTCTGGTTTGGTTATTTTCCAGAAAACTTGTGGGAAGTGATTGTTAGAAGTCCCTTTCTGCCTTGCAGGATTTTCAGTTTTGTCTTTAAAAAAACCCCCAACAAACTCCAAACATACTATTTCATGGTTTGTTGTCCAAACAGCTCTTGCTAAGGATATGAATCACTGGGTCCTGGGAGGGTCTGATAGCAACACTGTCATCTGTGGTTGGGAAAACTGTTCTGTCACTAACAAATCTTCATGAGTGTGTCCTTTCCAACTGTCTGACAAAAAAAACAGAGATCATCTAGTTTCTACCCCACTACTGTGGGCTGAGATGCCACCCACTAGACCAGATTGCTTAGACCCTGTCCAGCCTGGCCTTGAACACTTCCAGGGATGGGGCAGCCACAGCTTCCCTGAGCTGCCTGTTCCAGGGCTTCACCACCCTCACAGGGAAGAATTTCTTCTTTATGTCCAATCTAACCCTGCTCTCTTTCAGTTTCAGGCCATCCTTTCTTTCCCCCTTGTCCTGTCACTACACACCCATGTTCAAGGTCCCTCTCCAGATCTTTTTTATCCCCTTTAGGTATTGGCAGGCCACAGTAAGGTCACCCTGGAGCCTTTTCTTCTCTAGATTGAACAAACTATCTACTTAGGGGAGATGCTTCAGCCCCCTGACCATTTTTGTGGCCTTCACTGGACCTCCTTTAACAGGTCCACATCCTTTTTATGTTGGGGACCCCAGGGCTGGACACAGCACACCAGCACCTCCAAGTCCTTGGCAGAGCTGCTCTCAGCTCCTTCATCCTCCAGCCTGTGCCAATACTGGTGATTGTCCTGGCCCAGGTGGAGGACCTGGCGCATTTTCAAACTTCCTCATTTGCGACCTGAAGTATATTTTGAATGGCAGGGAGAGGAATTGAGTTTCCAATAAATAACTTCCCCTTTTTGGCAGCAGTTGGTGGAGTTTTTGAGTTTTGGAAAGGTGTTTGTTGCACACTTGGGATTTCTAAGTCCTGGACTGGTTGAGCTGTGGTATCTTGTCAGCTGGTGTGTGATGTGCTGCATCCTGGCTCTCTTGTACAGGCTCTCAGTGTGTGCTCAGACATAAAAATAGGCTGCTGTGGCTGTGTTTCACATGAGTCAGGAGGATATTTGGAGGAGGGAGGTGGGCTGAGCTCAGGAGTAGAGATGGCTTTGCAGTGATTTGGAGCTTTTATCTGGGTGTTGGGGAGGGTTGGGCTGCATCAGTGTGGTTTTTCTGTCTGACTTGTGTGTGCCCTTGGGCTGTGTTCTCTGTCTGTAATGCTTCTTCCAGCCTGCCTGTCACAGTCAGGATTTGTCACAGCATGTGGTGCACAGATTAATATTGCCCATCTCTGGAATACCTCTGTATGTAGGTAGGAGAAGCTCCAGGTGCTCCAGCTCAGATTGATATTGGGATGGTGGAGGTCACTTCCCTCAGGTGTCATGGGTGAATTTGTGGGACCTTGTACCTGGTGATGAAGGGCTGGAGCATGGAGTTTCCTGAAATTCAGCCTTTCATGAAGCTGTCTCTGGAACCCTGGGCTGCTGAGCTGCTCACTCCATAGGACTGTGTCATGCCATAGGTCCTGGGAGATCTCCTAAACTTTCCTTCCCAGTTGTATAAGACACCTATAAAACTTGAACTGATGTTGTGTTAATCCTTTTCCATGTGCTGTGTCCCTTCATTACTATTGGGGTGAAAGGACACAGCGCTTGGAGGGGCTCTGAGCATGAGGTTTCCCCTTAGAGGTGGCACTTTCTTGAGGAGCACTCTTGTGAAAAACGTTTGACTTGAGCTCTGAGAATGAGAACAATGACATTGTGAGAGGGTGGGGAGAGGAAGGAGCCTCAGCACTTCTGTGGCTGTGGTTTGACTTCCCTGCATCTGCTGCTGGGTGCTGGTGTGTCACCTTGGCGGGGCAGCTCTTCCTCTGGTCTCAAGTTTGCTTGAAGATGTGAAAAAATAATGGCAGAGAAGAGAAATGGTGCCTTGCAGGTGCTGTAGGTGAGTGTGCCTGCACTGCTGGTCACACACCACTCTGGCTCCTTGCCCTGCTTGAGGCCAAATGGTGCTGAAGAACTGGGTCTGTGTCCAACCTGCACATAGCACGGCTTGGGAGACCAGTGGGGCTTGTCCAGAACAAGGCATTAAAGCTCAGCCAAGTCCCAAGTGCGTGTTTGATGACCACCTTGGTGACGTGGAAAAACTGATGATTCTGTCAACATCAAACTATACCGCAGTGAGGCGGGGCACATCTGAAGGAGCAGGAAGTGGATGGCAAAAATCTTGAACCAGATTCAAAACAAGCAAGTGGAAGTCACTGAACAAACTGAAATCATGTTTATGGGGAAGATAGGACAGAGGTGAGCAGTGTCTAGAGAAGGGCAGTGGAGCAGATGTGAAGGGTCTGGAGCACAAGTCTGAGAATGAGCAGCTGAAGGAGATGGGGGTGTTTAGAAGAGAAGAGGAGGCTCAGGGGAAACCTTACCACTCTACAACTACCTGACAGGAGGCTATAGAGAAGTGGAGGCCCTGCTTCTCCAGGAACGTCCTCCCTTCAGCTCAGCATGTTTCTTTCCTTTCTGGAGAGGTAGAACTTGTGTGTGCCACTCTGGAGGCATTTGTCCATTTCCAGACTTGCCTCCATTTGTCCCAGTTTGCCCTGGCTGTAGATGTGCCTGGTTGTGCCTGCCTTCCCATGTGTGTACATGCTCCCTTGGGCTTCTCACAGGCCTGTGCACAACATCTTGGCCTTGTCCTGG
Organism: Illadopsis cleaveri; assembly: GCA_013399915.1. NCBI lineage: Eukaryota > Metazoa > Chordata > Aves > Passeriformes > Timaliidae > Illadopsis > Illadopsis cleaveri. The sequence continues at coordinate 75,857 of VXBB01001728.1, forward strand.
CTTGAAGGTGTGATCGTCACCACCTTAAAATATTAGGGGGATACATGGTGTAGCCCAGCACAGTATTTAGAGGCTTGCAGTGCTAAGATAATGGCAATTGAAATACCACCTGCTCAGGTACCTAAGACACGTATGGATGTCCTGGATCCTCCAGATCTGTCCTTGCCTGTTCTGGGCTGACCATGGAAAATGTAACTCAGCCAGATAGAGCCGTGGGTGTTCCTCTTTAATTCCACTGTCTGAGGCATGAGCAAAGCTGGGTGATCAGTGATGCTGGTTCCTGTCATCGTGATGGAGAGGGGTGGAGCTGTCTCCCATTTTAGCTGCAGGATGGTGACAGCTCTCTCAGCCTGTTCCTGTGGCCTATGATAAAAAAGAGGACGATTCAGGCTGTGGCAAGCTTGGGGCACCTTTAGCATAGCACCAATGTGGCAGTGACCAGCCTCACATGGGAAGCATGAAATGTGTGGGTTAAAGCACCATCTCTGCTGAGCTTAGGCATTTTACTTGGGATTTCTGTGGTTTGGAGGTCTTTGAGCACCATCTCCAGCCCTGGTGTGCAGATGGGCATGGTGGGAGAAGATCCACATGGTTCAGGGAGAAGGAGAAGATCCAGGACCTGTGGTGTAGCTGGAGTTTTTGCTGCATGCACCGTGGTATGCACCTTCCAATCCCAACAGGATGTTCCAGCACTCTTACTGCTCTGCAGAGTAACTTGTAGGACTTCTGGAAATATGGAAGTAGTAGGATGATAAGCTTGTTACAAGCATGACCATTTTATTTTAGTGTGAGCAGTAATACTTGGTGGCGTGCAGCCGCAGCTTGTCATGTAATGGTTTTAATCTTATTTTTTAAGAAGAGAGGGAGCAATGTTTTTCTTACTGACTGGAGCCAAATCTGCACTCTTGTCTGCGTCTCTTCATCTCTCTCTGGGTTTTGTTTGCACAATATTGTAGTGGATGTAGCGAACATATGGGCCTTAAATTCATTTAATAGTTGCAAGAAAATGAGTTTAAGGTTCTTACAGTATTAAGGTAGACATTTCCAAATTCATTTTTAATGGAACATTTGTTCTCCAAAGATTATTACGCGCCATTAAGTCCTCTGCTGCCTGGTGTGTTCTCGTGCCCAGGGATGTTATTGCCAAGGGATATAAACATGTTTATGGGCCCAATTTATTGAACGGTGAGATTAAATATACTAAACTTGAAAATGTCAGTAGAAGCATGAGCGCATTGTCATAAATCCTGAGTGAGAACATTTGGACATAAATGTCGTGCTGTCGCATAAAACCGGTGCAAATCAAGTTGGGAGCAGCTGAAAACTTCTCTCACCAGTACAGCAGTTGTAAACACTGGGATTTGTCAGCATTAAATATGTACATGGGAGCAGGTAGTATATGGGTTTTTCCTTTTCTGGGCTGACTAGATGTGCCACATGGGGGTCATAAACCAGCAAATTATGTTTTAATGCTTCTGTATGTTTGATGTGCATGGGAGTGGGTGTGGGCAAAGCTTCCACCCAGCCATAACTCATTGTCTCACTGCAGGGCAGCACTGGCAGGGAGACCTGATGCTGCTCACTTAAAAATGTGTGTACATTAAAAAATGGACAGCATTATCTCTCTCTCACTCTGTGTATATTTAGCTATATATATATATATATATATATATCTCAACCTAGCAAAAAATAATTGCTGAATATGAGAGTAAAGAAGTTCTGCAAGATTTATACAGTGAGATAATGACTTAAATAGTCTCTTAATACGTACTATATATATATCTGTATCTCAGTGCATAAGAGTGCATAAGTATATATCTATGTATGGATATATATGGATATATAATAGGCAGTACCACACAGGCTCATCCCTCTTTGGATTGCTGTCATTACCTTGGTGCACAAGCCTTGCAGAGCTTTTTCTATCCTTGTATTCACAGATTTTTATCACTCACCTGGATTGAGTGATAAAATCAAGCAGTGCTGCATAAATCGAGCATTTTGCTGCTTTTAGGCAAAAAGCAGTTAGGTTTGCTGCTTTAAAGGACCTGACTCCAAACCTGAGTTGTCTTTTGGGCTTTTTACCAGCCTGTGTATGTGATATCAGAAGGCACAAGAGCTTGGCTGCCAGTGTGGTCTGGGCTGCCTGTGCTTCTGCACAGCCAGCCTGGATGCAAAGTCATGGAGGGAGAGGAATTTGGGATTTGCCTGGAAGCACACAGTTCAGTCCCTTTTACTGAGGGCCACTGGGTCTTCATCTGAGTAATGGGAAGCATTAACAAAACCAGACTTAATTCCTGCTGCTCTGTTGTGATGTGCACCAGTATCTAATAAGCTGAGTCACATCAGTAACCCCAGAATAAAGCCCAATAGCAGGTTCACAGCCTTTTCTCCATAGTTAGAACCAAGCCCTGGGGTTGGCTTGGGTTTTTTGGGTGGGCTGCATCCCCCATGCTGGGCTGGGTGGGCCAAACTTTTCTGGCAGGAGAAGCCCCAGCTCTGACAACTCCATGTGAGATGGTACAAGCATGTGTCTGTAAACAGCTGGGGAGGGAGGTGTGGTTGTGGTGGGAGGAGGGCGGGGAAGTACCAAATGTGGTTTGCACTTTGGTGTTCCTGATTTAGAGCAGGTTTAGCACTGTCTGTGGATGCTCCAAAAACTGTGGGCTCATGGCTGTGTTATCTAGTTTGGAAGTGAAAACTAAAGTTTATATATAGCAGGTTTGATAAGCTTTCCTTAAGTGAGAAGAGGTTTAGTCAAAAATATCTTCATGAAGCTTTATAGTTTTTTATATGCTTCTTTTTATGTAAGCATATGTACATATATATGTAAAATACCTATGTTATATATAGAGATATACAGAAGTATGTATAATATATACACAGATATACACAAATACATATAAAAATATATCAGGTTGAATAGATACTTTAGAGATGTGTGTGTATATTGTATTGGGTTTGGATGGTCACATTTTGGTAGCAGAGGGCTACAATTCCAGCCAGCTCTAGGATGGACCCACCACTGTCCAAGGCTGAGCCCATCAGGGATGGTGGGAGTGCCTCTGGGACAACAGATTTAAAAAGAGGGACAAAAAAAAAAAAAGCTGGTAACTTCAGCCAGTAGAGAGAGGAGTGAGAACACGTGAGAGCAACAGCTCTGCAGACATCAGAGTCAGTGAAAAAGGAGGGGAAGAGAAGAGGCCACGCTGGAGCAGGTTTGCTCGCAGGACCTGTGCAAGGGACTCATGCTGGAGCAAGGGGGGAGTGTGAGGATTTGTCCCCCTGAGGAGCAAGGAGCAGTAGAGACAACATGTGATGGACTGAGCACAGATCCTATTCTCTGTCTCCCTGCACTGCCGAGGGGAGGAAGAAGAGAATTCAGGAGTGAAGTTAAACTTGGGAAAAAGAGAGAAGTGGGTGGGAATTGATTTAGTTTTTATTTTCCATTACCCTATTCTGCTTTGATTAGCAAAAAGTCATACTAATTTCCCTAAGTTGAGTCTGGTTTGCCAGTGACAGTCCCTGGTGAGGGATCTCTCCCTGCCTGTACCAAAACCCATGAGCCTTTTGTTATATCTTATTTTCTGTCCCCTGCTGAGCTGAGGAGGGCAGGTATATAACAGCTTTGGTGGGCACCTGGTGTCCAGGCCATATACATACATGTACACATCTTTATAAAATATCTATGTAATACATAGAGAGGTACAAAAATGTGTACCATATATCCATGTGTGTTTATACACATGCACATGTATAAAAAAAGGATATTTACATCAGTCTTATATTTTCTATAGTGGGGGGTTTTTTTGTATGTATATATTTGGCTATATCAGAGCTGTGAACTGAAGGTGCAATTGGGAGGTTTGATCTAAAACTGCATTAGAAAGTGTTAAATTTTAGGCCAGCTGGTAAAGGCCCAGCTATGATATTCTTCTGTAAGCAGCTTTTTTTGCTATTGTGCCTGCAGAGGGAAAGAGAAGTGCTCCCTGGAGCCATGGGGGCACACTGGCTTGGGAGGAAACCCGAGGTGTGGTTATCTCTCTGGAAAAAGTGAGTTTCTCTCTGCAGCTCACAGATGCTGACCCTTCATGCTGCTGTTTGAAACAAGGTGTTGCTCAGCTTGATAAAACAGGGTTAATTAGTTATTTTGGAGGAGATATGGTTTTATTTGAATCTTTAACTCCTGACCTGTGGTAGACTCAAGGATAAGTGTTCTGTTTGCATTGCTCCCTGACCTACACAGAGAAAACCCTCACTGTCTTGAGCCAGGATGTCTCAAGTGCTTTTCTAGGGGAAACTCTGCCTTTTTTCTCTCTAGTTCCCTACCAGATCTTTCATTCACCCAGTGTTCACCTGGCACAGCATCTCCCACCCCATGACTGAGTCATCCCACCTGTCTGCACTGGAAATGGCTCTGAATGCAATCCTAGCTGCTGGATGTGCTTATAATGAAAATACTTATCTTTATAGAGGTGCTTTGGTGACTCACCTCTTAATCCAGCTCTCTCTCAAGGCAGTGGCTGCAGTGCAGGCATGTGGGTGAGCACGTGCTCTTCTGCCCTGTTCCTGCTCAGGTGGCTCAGTACCCAGAGTCTTCCTGTACTGAAGAGTGCAGGAGATTTTACAGTTAAATTATTGATTTTAGAGTGTGTTGGATTAACTTATGGGTCTACCACCCTCTACATGCATAGCAGTTGTTGAGCATGTTATGCGTGCTGCTTCTCTGCAGCCTGAACTCACAAAAGGTGTTAAAACAATAATAACAATTACAACAAAATCTCAAAGACCTACCCAAGAAAAGCAAACCATGGCTGTTTGGGGATGAGACAAGCTTTGCTAGACCTGATATCTGCAGACCCCCCTGCCTCACCTGTGTCTTCTCTGCCCCCTCAGGCATCGACATCCTCAAGCTGGTGGCGGCGCAGGTGGGGAGCCAGTGGAAGGACATCTACCAGTTCCTGTGCAACGCCAGCGAGAGGGAGGTGGCGGCGTTCTCCAACGGCTACGCGGCCGACCACGAGCGCGCCTACGCCGCCCTGCAGCACTGGACCATCCGTGGGCCCGAGGCCAGCCTGGCCCAGCTCATCAGCGCGCTCCGCCAGCACCGCCGCAACGACGTGGTGGAGAAGATCCGCGGCCTCATGGAGGACACCACGCCGGTAACGCCGGGGTGGGCCGCGGTGCAGGCCGCACCGTATGGGATGTGGTGGGGTGGGACACGGCTGTGGCCTTGAGCTTAGCTCGTGGGCAAGTGGCTCCCTCTCTTCACGGAGCTGCTTGGGGGCTTGTGTTAGCTGTGCAGTGCTTTTGCCAGCGTTTGCTCAAATCCCAGTCAAAGTTTTGGTGGGCTCTAGAGTCGCATGTGCTTTACGTGTATCTTTGAAGATCACCAGGAGGATTTGGTAGCTGAGCCCTCATGCCAGGGACATGGAGGAAAAAGCATCTCCCTTCAAACTTGCTCTCAAATGCTGTGGATTTGTGAGAAGGCCTAAGTACCCTTGAGCACTAAGTGTTGCTTCCTCCAAGATGGTGACTGGTGGCCATGCATGCAGTCCTCCAGAGTTGTTCCTCTTTGGCACCATTGGCCATAAACTGTCCCATATTTTAGGAGAATAAATAAATTGCTTTAGAAAATCCTGCAGTAGGGTGTAAGTCATCAGGAGGTGCTTCAGTGGCCTTTGCAGATTTGTTTTGGCCACTGCTGCCTTACTTGTTTCAGCCTTTAGGTTCTGATAACTCCATGGTCTGCGAGACGTATTTGTAAAGGTGATAAGTGGGGCTTTTTCTGAACATAGAAGCCAACGGGACAACTTGTAGATGAGATGGAAGTGATTGAGGCATAGCTCTTCCCCCTAAACTGGTTGGTGAAACATTTCCCATTGCCTTAGCAGTGACCCAGACCCAAATGGGAGCAGGTGTGTGCTTCCAGACCTCTCTGGGCCCTTGGTGGGGACTTGGCAAGGTGGACCTTCACCCGCAATAGAACTTCTGAAGCAGAGTGTTTGTCAAGGCAAGGGATTCCCAAATTCTGCTTTGATCATCACAAACTTCCCCTTGTCTGAGGGACTGTGATCTCTTCACTGTGTTGCGTATCTTAAATTATTTCATTTGATCCCTTCACTGTGTCATATAAATTATTTTGTTTAGTGTATTAAACACCTTGTTCCCTTGTGACCATTGTATGAAATCAGAAGTTAGGAGCCCTGGGTTTGTGTTTTGGAGACACCCTGAGTCAGATGTGTGCTGAACATCCTGCCCAGATCTTGGATAGGTTGGCTTTGCCAGCTGCCTGATCTCTCCTGCTCGAGCTCAGTTGCTGGTTTTTTCCTTTCAGTTCTGGGTAACTAGGCAGCATGTGGCCTTCTCATTGGTGGAAAAAATAAAATCAAAAAAACCAAGATAAAGCTATGTTTAGGAAGAGAGGCAGAGAAAATTGCCATTTTGCACATATGAATTAAAGTTTCCAGCATGTGCAGTGTCCCAGAAGGACATGTTGTCCTCTTGCTCTCCTGGAGCAGGTAGTAATGTGTGTCCTTGTAGTTACAGCTTTGACTTTGAATACTGTGACAAAGCTCTGGGCAAGGACGTTGGATAAAACCTGGGGCTTGTTCCTCAGCACGACACATAATTAACAGACTGAGGCTGTGCAGTGCTGATGCCCCTGGCTCTTTTGGCCAAGACCATGAGGTTGTGCTTATCAAACAGTTACAGAATGCAGGTGGTGGCTCCAGGAGTAGGGTTTATGGGTGGACGACTCCCAGTGATGGAGTAACCACAAGCTGTGCCCATAACTCTGAAAATACAGCAAGCAGCTGCTCCAGAGAATGAACAAACCCAAATCTCAAGGATAACTGGAGGAAAGTCTCCTGGACTTCCCAAACAGTTCTCCCATGTCTCTTTGTTTTTTAAAACAGCATGTTGTCTTTTCCAGTGTCCAGCACACCTGGACCCTGGGGTGGTTCCCCATCAGTTTCACTTGTTTTTCTAGAAATGAGTAAAATTGAGTTGTTGATCTTTTGAGCAGGTGGCTCAAGACCATATGAGAAATTTGGCATATTTCAGCAAAGGAGTTGTTTTTTAACAAATTCACCCAAGCTGTCACATCCTCTCTCCCTATTCATCTGATAGGGCTTTTTCAGATGAGCATCCCTCATGATCAACCTTAGGAGTTGGCCACTGCCCTGCCCTAGAGATCCTGGAGCTGTGTGTGGGATGTCACAGCCTGGCAGCACCCCGGGGTACAGATCCTCTGCACCAGTACATTGTGTTTCTGTGAGGTGCTACCTGCTGGAACCTGTCTGCCTGCTCTCCCTGAGCTGGCTCCTGTGCTATCAATGTGGGTGGTGATACAATGGCCCTGCAGGGAATGTGGGAAGCAGTTTGTGGATGGGAGACCAAATCCCTGGAGAATTGTGCTGGTGGCTCATCATCACAGCAGTCCAGGAAGCCAAGAGCTTGGTGCCAGGAGCAGGTGTGGAGGTCGATCTTTGGGGCTTTTTTTTTAATATGCTGGTTGGAAAGCCTTTAATTAGAGCTAATTGAGGTTTGACTCTGGGTGATTTGTCTATCCAAACACAGATAAATCGGGGCAGTTTTTCTCTGCACCAAAGTGGTTTGATCGAGAGGAATGTGTCACCCTGTTGGTGACAAGAGCGGGCCCCGTGCTTTCCAGCTCTGCAGAAGGAGTCTTGCAAAAAAAAAAAAAAACAACCCAGAACCGCAAAAAAGAATAAAAAGAGTTTTTTGTGCTGCTGGGGGAGTGAGGACTCTCATAAGCAATGCAAATGCATGTGTCCTCCCTGTGGCTGTTGCTCAGAGAGGTTGTAGATGTCCCATCCCAGTAAGTGTTCAAAGCCAGGTTGGACAGGGCTTGGTGCAACCTGGTCTAGAGGAAGGTGTCTCTGTCCCTGACAGGGTGTTGGAACAAGGTGAGCTTTAAGGTCCCTTCCAACCCAAACCATTTTGTGAGTCCAAGTAACAGCATGATGCCCTTAGGGTGACCTGAGCCAGCAGCAAGTCTCCAACACGACCTGGTGTGTCCTACATGAGCCCAGGAGGGATGGATGCATAGATGGCTGTGCTGTCTGGCATGCCTTTGGCTCTGCCCAGCATCCTTGGCTGCAAAACAGAGTATTCCCATCTCTCTGTATGATCCCTGTGTCGTAAGAAAGCACTGACACCCCCAAAGTCATGGGTAAAAATTATTATTGAACGCTGTAGTTCTCAGATGGCAAATCAGTACCCTAAACACATTTCATCCCACCCACTACTGCATCCTTCTCTTAAGTCCTTTATCTGGTGCCTCCCTTCAACTTATAAACCTATAGAGGAAAAGCTGCTCTCTCCTGTAGCACGCTGTTCCCTCGGCAGCCTTTTGTGCTTCAAAATCCAAATATTTACAACCCTGATAGGAATAGGGGAATTAATGGCAGTCTCTGGAGTGTTACAGCGTGAAGCAGAAACATTTTCCTTCAGGTGAGGAACAGCTCCGCTGCAGATTTGCCTGCATTTTTAGCTGTGGGGGATTATGCTGGTTTTGCATGGCGCTGGATGAATTTAGGTTAAGCCGAGATTGGCCTTCTGAATCATTTTGCTCGGGGATTTTTGCAGCTGAGCCAGAAAATACAGTGAGTGCAGAAGCTGTGGGAAGGTTTTTAGGGGTGCGTTTAACTCATAGGGCTCCTGTTAAAGCCTGTCCCTGGCCACGAATGTTTGTTGGACTCAAGGTTTGCAAAATCTGTCCCCTCACAGGCAGGTTTTCCAGACAGTGGCAAGCCTGAGCACTGCTTAGCAAGCACAGGTGCATCCCAAATTAGTGGTGCTGACAACAAAAACAGGGGAAAAGGGTGAGGGAAGAAGGGAAGGGCTTCTCCCTGCCATCCCAGCAAACTGCAATTCTCCATTTTTGGGGCTAAAATCAGAAAAACTGATTTTTACCAGTATCCACTGGGTAATGAGATTTTTTTATTGTGGTGCATAACAGCATTTTGCAGCTATCAAGGGGCTCTGTGCTCACCTGGGCTGGCCTGGGGTGGAGCTGGCACAGCTGGGCTGTATTGGCTCCTCTGAGTGTCCTGCTGTGAGCAGTGCTTTAAGCTCTTATCATTTTATTTATGGCTCTGCTGGCCTCGGCTGAAATATCTCTGGGGCTGGATGGAAGGGAAGCAAACAGCCTCCCTCACTCAGGGCGTTCAGCAGCACAGCCTCAGCAAAGCTGAAAAACAAACGCACACCATGAAAAAGGGAGATGTTGAAAGTGGAGAGGGGAAGGCTACAGCCCCAAGCCCAGCAAGGTTTAGTTCTGCGGCTAATTTCATGCTGCATAAAACCCCATGAGTCAGCAGATGTGTCAAGGCTGGGGCTGGTGCAAGGTTAAGCTGTGGGGTTTTGGGGTATTTCAGAGGAGAAGAGGATGTGAAAGCAACCTCATGTCCAGGCACGTGGCTGTGGCAGTACCCTGGGGCTCGGTTTCTTGCCCTTTCACAGGTCAAAACTCTGAGGGGGGAAGTCAAGAGCCTAGAGCAGCGTTCCTCAAACTCCTCTGTCAGCTCCCACCCATTCCCTTCACTTCCTCTTCTGGCCATGCAGAACTGAGCAGGGCCCAGTAATTAGGAATTAAGTTTGTGCTGTGTTCACTTGCCAGCAGTGGAGTGAAGGTAAAGCTGTTTGGATGGATTTCCCAGCCAGAGGGGCCTGTGGTCTGAGAACTGGGAAGTGCCCAGGCAGCCAGGAAAAGAACAAAATTGCCTTCTGGACTTGCATCAGGTTTTATTTCAGGCACTAAGGTGAAGTGGCCACAGCCCTGGGGAAGGCATAGGGCTGGCTGGGTTTTGCTGGAGTGGGCATTGCTCCAGGTTTGCTCTAAGCCATGACTTGATTTTCAGCAAACTGGGGTTGGGTTTTAACTATGCTGGAGAATGTGCAATAAACAAAATGTAATAATTCCTAAACTAATGCAAAGAGAAACAGCATAAACACAAAAATATAAACTTTATATATGCAGTGATACTGAGGTTTCCCTGCTGTGGTGGCCACATCTCTTGGGGCCTCTGTTTTTGCAGTGTGATGTGTTTGGGAGCATAAAAGGAAACTAGAAGATGGTTTCTTCTACTGGCCAAATTCAGTATCAACTAACTCAGCCTGTAATTGGGTTGGGAACCTCTTCATCAGGGCTTCATCACCTCTTCATTATGGTTTGAATTGTAAAAGTGAGTGGGCAAATTCATAGAAAGGAGAAGCCACCAGTAGCTCTCTTGGAGACATCAAGTACTTGAGAAGCACTTGGCTCACAGCCAGCCAGGGCAGGGCTGATGGGGAAGAACTGTTTCCTCTGTGGGTGGCTGCAGTTTTGGTTGTGGCATTTAAACTGTGCCCAGACCCAGCATTGCCCATCCCGAGTTGTGTGAGGTTTGATTTGAGCCTCTTCCCCAGGGCTGCCTTGTGTTGAGGGAAGACACTCCACCAGAGATGTGTCGAGCATTCTGCTGAAACCACACGGGTGAGGTGAAGGGCACAGAGAGGAAATTTGGGCTTTCCTACCCCAGCACCCTCATGGTGTTCCCATCCTGGCAGAGGACATGTCTCCTGCTCTGCAGCACCACACACCATCACTGCCCTTCTCTGACACCTCGGTGAGACCTCATGGCTCTGCCAGTGGTGTTTAACCTGCCAGGGTCTGTCTGCCCCCAGAGTGGATCCCCAAACACCCTGTGCACCCTGAAGCTGCTGATCCACAGGGTTCCTCCCTATCCTTGTGGGGTCCACAGCAAGAGCATTTCCCACCAGCATCACCTGTGCCAGGCTGCTGCCCAGCCCACCTTCTCCATGTGCCGGGGTTTTTCCTGCCGCATTCCTTACGGAAGCATAACAGACCTGGGAATAAAGGCTGGTGTCAGTCGGGTGTCATCTTCTGGCAGGGAATCTGGGAAGCGGCTGCCTCGGTGCTAAATTTATCCCCCCCACATCCTGGAGGGTGTACAGCCACCCTCAGCAGCAGCCAGCCTGCCACTCGCTTTTGTTCCCGCCTGGTTGCGGCAGGAGGAATTGCTGGGAAGCATCGCCTGAGGGAAGGGTGTTTTTTAGTGCCTGCTGCTGCTCCTTCCTAATATTAGCACAGCAGCTGCAGTTTCTGTTTGTCTGAGCTAAGCTTTTATTGCAGTACAGTAAAACAGAGGCAGCAAATGGGACCAACCCGTTCAAACAGAGCTGGTGAGAGCAGCTGTGAAAGAAAACAAAGCCAAGCCTGTGTCTTCTCCTGCCCCTATCCCCTTCTGTCCCCTTTTCTTCCTTTTAGGAAGGGCCTTCAGACACCCTGAGCTGCTTAGAGCACCCTCCCAGCTGCACTGGGATCCAAGGGGATGCTGGTGCTTGAACTGCAGTCTAAAGGGCTGCAAGGACACAGGAGCTTTTTGGGATTTTGTTTATTAATATTTTTGGCATTGCAAATCTCTTCGTGCTGTGCTCAAAAAAAGAAAAAAAACCTAACAAAAAAACCTGGCAGAGCACCTCTGATGGGTTGTAGGAGGCTGCTGATGTGACAAAGCCACGACAGTGCCTTTGGTTTCTATGCTGGACTGTGCATCTAACAGTGTCCCACATGTCTCTTTTTGCAGGTGCAGATGCAGCCCCAATGGCAAGTGCAGGAGCCCAGCAACGAGGACGTAAAGGTGAGAAATCCCATGGCTCTGGAAAAGCAAAAGGGTTGCAAGTGGGTTTTTTTGTGGGTTTTTTTCACAGCCAGAGCTTGGTTTCACTCAATCACCACCGTTCATAAAAATAGGAATGGCCAGGATGGTTTCAATGCAGTGAGTCACAGGCTATGAATAGTGTGTTTTTACACCTATTCCACAGGCTTCACCTTGCAGCATCCTTTTGCATTCCCTGGTCTTTCAAAGCCTTCATTCCCAGTTGCTTTCTTCCTGTGGTTTAAACATTAACACACATCCAAGCATCCTGTTTGCTTTGCTTCAAGCTTGCAACCATCAGCTATTTGGAAAGCTTTGGGCTCCCAGAATGGCTATAGTCAAATAACCTCGGGTGATTTTGTCTTTCCTAGCGTGTTTTAGCAGCTGTTTAATTAAATTCCAAATGAGTTGGTTCTGGGAAGACAGAGCTGGGGTAGCTGTCTGCTCCCTGCCCTCCCTTGGCCAATTGTTGCTTGGTTGTCAGACTCCTTTTTGGGAATTGGTAGGTGTGTTTGTGGTTGGATATTAGGTAGATGAGCTTCACAAGGAAAAACTAACCCCTAAAGGCTGTGTTATTTTTAAAGGGGATATCAGAGCATATTACAATTTGGAAAGTGGCCAGCTGCTGCCCTCGTCCTTCCCTTGATATTCCTCCTTAATGGACATAGCTGATTCTTCATGATGAGCTGTACTGGAACGGGAGTTTCAGAGGAGAAGGCAGATTCTTTTAATTAAAAATTAAAGCTGACTTTTATTTTTAACATGCCTATTGCGTAATGCACTGAGCTAGAACAAATCCTCCCCTGTTTATTTTCAATGAGGGGAGAAAAAAAACCCTTTTATTCTACCAGGAACAGGCTTCAATGTTAATTTAATGTGAACTAATGGGCGTCCCAGCAGACATGTGATTTGTGGGTGGCGAATTCCTCGACACGGATGAGGAATGTTCAGGCACATCCATGCCGGCGCGGAGGTGGCTCAGCAGCGCCCTTTCCCACAGCCTTTAATCCCAATTTTGCATTTTATGCCTGGATTGTAGGCAAAAGCCTGTTAGCTGGAATAGCCTGATCTTCCCTCTGTAGGAGAAAACAGGGTTGTGAAATGCTGTTGGGAAAGAGAATTGCATGGGGACAGGGCTTGCAATTCTTTTCCCTGGAAGGTCAAGCAGGGACACAAGGTTGGGGAAAAACGGTAAGTGTTGGATGGCCCTTAAAATAACCTGTTTAGAGGGACCTGCTGACCTCCAGAAGTGTCCAGGCTACCAGCCAGGGATGTGAGGATGCTGGCCCAGGCATCTCATGCCTGCAGGGAGTGGGAACTAGAAATGCTCTGCTTGAGATTTGCACCCCGAGGGGATGTTGAGAGGCGGAGGAGGGTAGATAATGTTGCCTGCTGTCTTGGAGGTAGGAAGGAGTTTTAAAGAAGAAACATGCAGAGTGCAGTCAAATTAGAAAGCAGATTCACACCAGAACACAAATTCATAGAATCATGTAATTGTTAAGGTTGGAAATAACATTTGAGATCATCAACTCCAATCCTTAACCCAGCACTGCCAAGTCCACCACTAAACCATGTCCCCAACTGCCACACCCACATGTTTTTTTAATGCCTCCAGGGATGGTGATTTCACTACTTCCCTGGACAGCCTGTTACAATTCCTGACCACTCTTTTGGTGAATACATTTTTTCTAATACTCAATCTAAATCTCCCCTGGCACAGCTTCAGGCCATTTCATCTTGTCCTGTCACTTGTCACATGTCACCTGTCACTTGTCAAATGGTGCTGCTTTCCAGTGCAGTGCTACCCAGCAGTGCTTGCTGCTCCTGATGTCTTCAGAACTGTGGAGCTGAATGTTTGCCCTTGGCTCACATTAGGACAGGAAAAGCGAAGGCACTTGGGTGACATTGTGATCAGTGCCAGCTCCTGCCTGTCCTTCCTTGCTCTGAACTTGGAGTCTAGTAGGATGGACTTTTCCATCAGGCTTTAATGGGATGCTCACAGGAGCAATGGTGAGATGGGGCAAGCAAATCATTAATTTTATGTAGAGGTTGTCAGAGGAGCTGGTCGGAGTCATGTACTGCACTGGAGATTCCGGAAGGGTCTCGCAGCCCTCGCACTGCTGCCTTGGCACTGGTTGGAGCTATGGAGCCAGGCTGTGCTTTGCTTTTAGCAAACAACAGGTGTGGAGCAGGTTTTGGGCATCATCACCTCCTGCCTCCAAGAGCTGTGCTTTAGGCTTTAATAAACTGAGTCTGAGAAGGAAAACCCAGCTAAAATGCACTGCTGAGGTTGCATGTGCCATCATGGTGCAGTGATTGCTCCTACCAAGTGTCCCAAGGGTGTGAGTTGTGTTACCTCTCCTGCCTGATGTGCCAAATGCCAGTGCTGATGCCCACCCCGGGTCATCTCCTGTGCCTGTTGCGGGCCAGCAGAACAGGTCACCCCTTGCTGAGGGTGGGCTGGAATGTTTTGAAAGCCAGAGTGCAGACAGGTTTGGGTGTTACCCGTTGCGTAACTTCCCCCCAGTTAATTTTCCCTCTCTTTCCTCCCCCCACAGCTGGAAGGTGACAAGCTGGCGCTGCCGGTGAGCCCCAGCCCGGTGAGCCCCGCGCCCACGCCCAGCCCCAAGCCCCCCGAGGCGGCCGTGCTCACCGTGGAGCCCTCCCCTTCGGAGAAGAAATGCTTCTTTGTCGACGAGGCCGAGCCTCTCCTGCGCTGCGACTCCACCTCCAGCGGCTCCTCCGCGCTCAGCCGGACAGGCTCTTTTATTACCAAAGGTACTCAAAGCAACCCACGGCAGAGTGGGAGGACAGAGGGGACACCATGGCTTGTCCCATGTAGTCAGCCCATGGGGTAGAGCTGCCCAACACACGATATCATTAAAATAAATGACTGGGAAAACTGGCTCTCCAGGATACGCTTATCACATCCTCATTCCCGACTAGAATATCTTGTTAGCAAAGATGATACAGATTTCAGACAGAAAAACGTCTTTAAAGGCTTTTAACTCTTTCAAGTTCTGACAGGGAAGTTGTAGCATCCCTGGGTGTTTGGGGGGTGTTTCTCCTGACTTTTGGCTCTTGCACTGGCCTGTGCATTTCTGCATGAGATGAAGCCAGAGAATGTAATTTCCAGATTGATTTTTGTTTCAGTTTTTTTAAATTTTTTTTCCACTCTTGGTCCTCTTTGCTGTAGACATAAAGTACCATTTAGTCACCGCCCTTTATTTTAGGGGCTTTAATTTCCTGTGTTTAACTTGCTGCATTTAATCTTCTTTTAACTTCTGACGAAGGTGAAGTGCTGAGCTCAGTCAATCTGCCAAATTTATACTTGGGTGTGAAAATAAAGCTTACCCAACAAAAACAACTTGAAAGAGCAGAATTCAGCTTTTTTGGCTCCTCTCCTGCCCTCACTTTTCTGAACTGGCCATTCAGCATTTACAAATGCTATGTTTGCTCGTGCAGGATGCTGGCTGAGGTGCCTCAGCAGCACTGCCTTCTCCATCTTCTCTCCTCCCCATCACTTGTCACCCTCCACCTTTTCCCACAGTTCTCCTTGTGGCGTGTCCCTCTCCAGAAGTGGCACCAGGGGATGGACTGAGGAGAACAAGCCCTGGTTAACAGAGGTTTCTTGAGGAGTTTCTTGACCGATCCCCTTTCCTCCTACAGAAAAGAAGGACACCGTCCTGCGCCAGGTGCGCCTGGACCCGTGCGACCTGCAGCCCATCTTTGACGACATGCTGCACATCCTCAACCCCGAGGAGCTCCACGTGATCGAGGAGATCCCGCAGGCCGAAGACAAGCTGGACAGGCTATTTGAGATCGCTGGAGTCAAGAGCCAGGAAGCCAGCCAGACCCTCCTGGACTCTGTCTATAGCCACCTTCCCGATTTACTGTAGGCACTGGGTCACCGCACGCTCTCCGAATATCTGCTAGAGCTAGCTTGGCACTCGTTAAGATGACCAACAATACGCAGGCGGGATTTGTTGTAGAATATACGGCCAGTATTTTCGTTGAGGTGTCCTTGGTTTTTGGAGGAGGTGCAGTTTGCCAGCGTTGCACCCCTCCAACGCAACTCTATCGCTCAGTCTAAGTCTTTGCACCCTCTGCCCCCTCCCCAAGCCTCTCTTCTCCTTGTTCTCATTCCAATCAGATCAGCCGATGCACTTTAAAAACAAAAGCAAACAAAAAAAAAAATCCAAAACTGCAGTTAATGAACTAAAAGACCATAAATCTGGTGTAGTCTAACACATCAAATTGGGGATTGCTCTGTAACCCCCTTCCTCTGTCAAAGCTGTCGCTCGGAGTGACTGTCTCCCACCACCTCCCTTCGCTTCGGGGCAGTAAATGGCAAAAACACACAAAAATCCCACCCTAGTTGTTGCTGGTTACTGTCTCTTAACGCAGCTAAGCTTCCCACCCGAGCTGACTTTTTTATTTTTTTTCAATGTACTCTTGTTTGGCTCATATCCATTGCTGAGATTTTACTAGCACGGTTATTTATTGTATGGTTTTCACCCGGACAACGCATCGCGCTCCTAATATGCTACAGCACAAGTGCTTAAACCACAAGGAGAAGGGTCAAGCCCCACCAACCTTCGAGGCAGTGGAAAGATCCTTTGCCTCCAGTCAAATGTAAGGAGTTCTCCTGCCTTGCCATGTGTGGGAATGGTGGGCCCCAAAGGGAGCTGGTGCTGGACGTGGGGAGGCGAAGGCTGCCGGTGGTCCCGCTCTCCTCGTGCTGTAAGACTTAAACCAAGCTATGCTTTTACACTCGTGTCTCTTGTTTTTTATACAGACGTGGCCGATAAGTTCTACAAAGACCTTATGTGGTCTCAATAGTCTCTTCAAATCACACTTCACTTTTTATTAAACGAGGTCGGGGGTGGGGGGTGTGGGGGACAAAAAGCTGCATCGTAAGAAGTCTGTCTGATTATATTTGCAATTATTATGCTCCCGTAACGAACAGTCTGTACTACGCTCAATTTGAAGAAATAATGGCATGAGGGTGGCATGAGCTGCCCCGTGGGAAGGGGTGGGAGTGGGGGAAGAGGGGAATGAATTGAAAAATTGCCTTCCGGTGTACTAATTTATTAATAAATACTAGGTGTTTGTTACTTGACACGATTCTGCGTTAACCTCCTTAACAGCTGCCTCTGCTCAGGGACACCTGGGTTGGGGCAGGGGCTTGCTTGGGGTGCCTATGGTGATGAGGGGGATTTTGGAGCTTTGGGGTCATGAGGAGGTATCTTTGAGGCCAAAACGTGATTTATTTCTGTTTTCAGCACTGCCTTCAGTCCCTGTGGTCACTGCTAGAGCTCCCTGCAGGTCCCCACCCTGTGCTGGGGTGTGGGGCCTGTGCTAATCCCCACAGCAGTGACAGATCAGATAGCTGATGGGGCTTCCAGGGTTGGGTTTTGCAAGCTCTCAAAGGCTTTGTGGCATTTTGGGGAGGCTGAAGTATTAATTTTCCAGGAAGCAGCTGCTGTGCTGAGTCACTCCTGAGCGAAGGTCTTGTAGTCCCAGCGTTTCTGTCGCTGTTACATTACCCATGTCCTTAAAGTCTGCACTTCCAAATAACTCATCCCTTGTTATTCTGTCTACGAATTGAATCCTTAATGGGACAAATGCTTCTGGTTTATAAGACTGACATTTTGTTTACTTGGCTCCAGAGTGATTTCTGTTACCGAGGGTGCTGTGTTTTCCTTCTGGCTGACACCAGAAATTGCAGGGCTATACATAGGTACACAATTAAAACTTTTCAACAATGCACTGATGAAATACAGTGTCAAATAGCAAGAGCCTTTATTGGGAGCTCTGGGATGGAGTTTTCCCTCAGTGGCAATAAAACATTTAGTTCTTAGTGCCTGCAGTTCTGAGGTAGAACCCAGTATCAGCCTGTTGACAAGAGATGTTGGGACCAGTGGTGGTTGATCCACCTGGGCAAGAATTGTTAAGGGGAGGGAAGGTATGCAATTCTGGGCTCAATCAATAGTTGGCTTTAAATTATCCTTAGCAGGTTCTTGGAGCAAGTCCAGCTGGGAAGTTAAAAGTTGTCCTTTTCTGACGGTCCATGTTCTCCCAGGGAAAAGCGTGGGTTGTAAGCACAACAGCCATCATGCCACCCTCCCAGGGAACCACCAACCCCACCCTGCAGCTGCACTTCCTGTCCTGGCAGCCACTCACATTTTCTGATGGGCTTTGAAGGTAAAGCAAAAAGAAAAACAGTCCTGGGAAGAGGATTTAGCCAGCTGAAGAGACGCCACAAAGCAGGCATGTTGTGGAGGTGCCTTGGCCTGGAGCTGCTGAGGAGGCACAAGGAAGCTGTTTGGTCCCTGGGTTGTTGGGATGCATTTAATTCATCTTGATGGCAGGTTGTGGAACAGTCAAAACTTGGGCAATCCTTGGCTCTGCCTGTGCTGTGCACACTTCCAGCATGGTTCCTTTCTTTGATTGCACCTGGACATTCACCTTTTCCCTGACTCTGTCATTTCAGATTTCCAACTTTTTGTTTTATGCGTATGTATACGTGTGTACAATATATTTGATATATTTATCTATATGTTATATATTTAGATATAGTACATAAATAATATATTGTGATACTTCTATATTTACATATTTTCCTATATTACTACTCTGTTTTTATAGGTGTATAGTATATAAATATTTTCTGTCTCCGGGGGTGTATAGGGAAAAATATCTGAGAGCAGCTGAGCCCCACGTACAGGCAGGGTATTTCCTGGCAGCGTGGGTGGTGTGAGGAGCCACAAGCCCCGTGCCCCCACCCTTCCTCTGAGCCAGCTCTCTAAAGCCTTAAGAAAATAAATCAGGCAGGTGGGATCAATGGGTTCATGACCTGGAGGCATAACTCCATGGGAGCAGAGATTGTCCTTGTTCACATCTTTGTCTTACTCGAGGTATTGTGGGCAATGCACAAACTGTGATGTGCAGCTCAAATGGGTGAAGTCTTTGGCTAGAAATGTAAAGGTGTGAATATAAAGATCTTTATAAATATATGTAATTTGCATAAAAATGCATTTTACATACAAAATCTGCATTGAAAATGTACTTGAGAGTGCATTGTAGGTGAGAGGTGGGATTTGCCCCTTACCTGGCCTTGCTCAATCATGATGTTTGAGGGGTGGGATTTGGGTACTGGGGTGGCAGTCCTGGGTGGTAGAGCCTGTGAAATCAGAGGGCACAAGGAAACATGATGAGGGCACAGCCTTTTTGCCTGCTGTGGGCACCTTGCATCAGAGCAGAGACTGAAATTTCTGGTATGGGTTGCACAAAACATTTGCTGTGCTAGCCCTGCATGCTGGGGCTGGGATATGAGGTGTGGACATTGCATTTACCCTTAGGATGACAGTGTTTGCTGGGACAAATCCCTCCAGGGATGCCTCCAGCATGGCCTGGCATCCTCAGGGTGGGCTGGCTCTGCTGATCCAGGGTCTTCTAATTCCTCCAGTGCAAATGAGCATTGGGATTGTATTTTTTAATCCTCCTTTCTTTCTTCTTTCCCCCCACCATGAATTGCAGCTGCTCTCTGCAGAAGAATAAGACATTTTGTGCACTTTCCTCCTACCTTAGCCAAACTGGAGTTTATCCTAATGGGGAATTAATTGCAACCCTCTGGGTGTGGCTGCTTACAGTGGGGTTGGAAAAGCACCCCGGCGTCTTCTGGGATATCATTCACCCCTCTGGCTCCTTGTATATCAGCCAGTTCCCTGTGGATTGCAGCAGTGTCTGTGTAGGAGGGATAGTCTGTGCAGCCTTTGTGTGAACAACTTGTGGGGAGATAAGAGGAGATGCTGGGGGTGTCCTGCAGGCTCAGTGTGGGATGTGGGGGATATTTGGGGGTCTGCGCCCATCACTGGGGCCACAAGGCCAAGCTGTGCAGTGTGTGGGAGGGAGGCAGGCTGGTACAGGCACAGCTCACCCCAAAATTCTTCCCTGGCATTGCTTGGCCACAAAGCTTTACATCACGAAGGATTTGCAGCTGTTTTTTTCTCCTCTTGG
This sequence comes from Illadopsis cleaveri, assembly GCA_013399915.1. Taxonomy (NCBI): domain Eukaryota; kingdom Metazoa; phylum Chordata; class Aves; order Passeriformes; family Timaliidae; genus Illadopsis; species Illadopsis cleaveri. The sequence continues at coordinate 95,566 of VXBB01001728.1, forward strand.
ACTTTGCCCCTGTGAGTGCCTCGAGAGGGAAGTTTCCAGGGCAACTGGTAGGAAATGGGAAGATGGAGGAGAAATAAGAAGAACTATAATTTGTGTACTCATTAAGTACCTGCCTGATGGCAACCCCTGAAGTGTTTATCATACCATTTAGGATGCAGCTGCTGCTTCTCTGTGTGAACATCCATGAGCTTTATAGTTTCTTTTGGGATACTCTAATTAATTTTCTTTACATTTTTGGGTGGAGGGAGCTGGATGGATAATGGAGGACCTGCCTGTTGTAGAAGCTGGCAGCTTCTGGCAGCTTCTGTCAGCTCACAGTTGTTGCACCATGCCCCAAGCCCTTGTAGCCAATGCACATTTGGAGTCTCTGCTCCTGCTCCCCGATTTCTGCTCCAGTCCCCTCAGGGAAGCCCCTTGGCTGCTGCACCAGCTTCACCTGTCTGCTCTCTGCCCTCTGTGGATGAGATTAACTTTGCCTGGATTTAATTTGAAGGGAATAATCTATAAGCATGCTGGTCTCAAAATACATTTCTGGGCACAGGAGCTTTTGCCAGGACCTGTCAGGCTCAGCGGGAAACTGGGACTGGGGCAGGACATTAATCTGCCTGACTTTGCTTCTGGTAGCTCTGATCTTTCCAGGCTTATACTTGGCAAGAATTATATTAACTAAACCATTGATCTTCCAGGGTCCTTCAATAGCTGATGAATGCTTTTTGTGGCTTCTTCTCTTACTGATAATTTATTTTAAGAATAACAAGCTGTCTTACCACTCTCTCTGGTGAGCAGAGTGCCAGGTGCCTTTCTTCTGAGGCTTGCAGTGTTACTGTCATTTTACAAGTGGGGAAACTTGAAGGACAGAGATCAAACTCCCCATAAGCAAACGAATCAGAAAAAAATTCAGGGTTAAATTCAGAGAAAAGTCTTGCCCAAACAGCTCCTGTACCAGGCTGACTCAAGGAATGAATGGGTGAGGTTTGGGGTGTAATGAGCCCCAGAAAAGGGGAAGGATGGAGGCAATGTTCCCAAACCATACTTTCCATTAATTAATTTGCCCTTTAAATGAGACATTTGAGGTGGGAATAAATCTATGGCTATGCTGGCTCCCTGGTTAGATCTTCTGCCTTCCTCTTGCCCCAAGCAAGTGCAGCAAATGCAGCTGGGAGGAAGGTCCAGCTCCAGAGCTGAGATAACAGGCCTGTCCTGTATCTTAGTCCCTGTCCCTCCCTGAGAAAACCACTCACTCCTGCCTTTTCCCCAGCCTGTCCTGTCTCCCCAGAACAGGGATGCTCCTCTCTGCCCTGTGCAAGGGACCTTGAGTATTGTGTCCAGTTCTNGCCCATAACACTGATGGAAGAGAGACAAAATTGAGGCATGGAGCAATTTGGCTTTGTAAAGCAAAACAGCATGGGGCCAGGGAACTCACCTGAAAATCACAGCTATCCATAAGTGGTGAAAAACCAGTTTTTTCCTCCTTTTGTGTTTTTTTCTTCTTTTCCTCCTTTCTCAAGGACCTTCCCCTGCACCTGGCCAACATTTCTGTGGCAGGAGGATGGTGGAGCAGGGATTGGCACTGATGGGAAGAGGATGCACTGATACTCTGCCAACTTCCAGAACAGGTGGCACCTCCAAATTGCTCTCTGGGCAGGGAGCACCCACTTGCCCTCTGCTTCCTGGATGGGTCCTGCAAGCAGGCTGGCAGCCTGTGAGTTGTCCAGAGCTGAAATCAGGCTTGGGAACCACCCAAAAATTCAACAGTCTGGACAGTAAAGATGAATTAACCAACCCACATTAGTCACACTCCCTGAGGAGTTGCAAGAATGGGACATCAACCCTTTCACCTACCCCTGCTGTTGCCATCTTATAAAATTTCCTTTTATAAAAATGCCATTTAAACTTGAAAATGGCTTTTTTTTTTTTTTCCTCTTTTTTTTTCCCCCTCTCACTTCTCCCTTCTTCTGCTTGAATACATGGGAAGTTTCTTATAATTAAATATATCTGTGGACTTATAATCCTATTTTGCTCAAGTGTCAATATGGTCCTTTAGCTAAACTAAATGTTTTCCCTGCCTGATATTTATTCTCCCCTGGCTGCCCCTTGGCTCCTTCCTGGAGGTATTTGAAGAATGTGATCCCATTCTTCAGCTTTCGTTTTTAATTTTTCTGGTCTCAAGTCAGGTTTTCTCAAGGTTTTGTGTCATGCCTGGGCATTTAAGAGGTTCCCATTTTGCTGCTGCTTCTGTGGATCTCAGTCCTCCTTGCTACACCCAATGCATGGAGAGGGCCACATGCCATCAGCACATGCCACTGATAAAAGCTGAAACAACATCCACCTCTGGACTAGCCTTGGATATTGAAGAATCAGAATCACAGAATGGGTTGGGTTGGAAGGGACATAAAAGCTCATCTCGTCCCAACCCCCCTGCCATGGGCAGGGACACTTTTCCCTAGACCAAGTTGCTCCAATCCCCATCCAGCCTGGCCTTGAACAATTCCAGGCAGGGGGCAGCCACAGCTTCTCTGGGCAACCTGTGCCAGGGCCCCACCACCCTCACAGTGAAGAACTTCTTCTTAATAACTAATCTACATTTCTCCTCTTTTAGTTTAAAACCACCTCCCTTTGTCTGATCATTATCTGCTCCTGTAAAAAGTCACTATCACTCTTTATTATAAAACCCCTTTAAACACAAAAGGTCACAGTGAGGTTTCCCTGGAGCCTTCTCTTCTCCAGGCTGAGTAGGCCCTGATTGTCCTCACACTGGTGGCATTTGCAGCCAGGCTCTGGTGATGCTGAGTTTGTGAGCTTTGCCCTTTTGAAATCAGGAGCCTTCCTCACTGCGGGTTTGCTTTCACTGCGCCTCCATCAACTGCCTTGTCTGGACTAATCCAGCCTTCCCCTCCTCTAACTTTCTGTGATTGTGATAAATAATTTATGTAACAGTCTGAATCAGGATTTGTTGCCTGGTATAAAGTGCATATGCTTCTGCAAAATACCCCTTGGTCTTGCTATTAGCCTAGAAATAGGGACATTCATATAATAAACATGTAATAGCCCTGGCTCTTCTCCCTCCTGCGGTGACACAAATTAGGGGTGACACAAATTGGGGGTGACACTTGCTCAGCAAATGCAGCTACTCAGTCATGCCATGAGCGTGAGAGATGAAGAACCAAAGAGTTGAATCAGTGAGATTTTCTGGATGTGGCAGGGAAATAAAAGCTGGTCTGGCAAGAACCAAATTCTGCAGGTCCCTGGCAGATGCAACCTTTGAACTCATGAGCATGGGCATGTGCTGTGGTAGAAGCTTAGAACGTCCCTAGCACACCTGAACAGTTCCATGCTGGCATTAAAAATGCTGTTTTGATGGCAAAATTAAAAGTAATCTGGGTTTTGTGCACCTCGTACTGAAAGAGCCTCAAGTAATTATTTTTGTTTCCCACTCCCTTTGTCTTGCTCTGCTTTCCCCTGCTCTGTGTCCCACAGCTGCATCCCTGAAAACCTCAGAGTGGAAGGATGAGGGGTGGGAAGGGCTGGAGGGGGCTGTTTTCCTGCATCCACTCCCAAGGTGATGCACTCCTGTACATGACCCCATGGGTGAATGATGCCAGCAGTGCTTTGCTGCCATGGATGGCCATGTGGGTCTTGGACTAAGCCTGACACCCCAACCCATGGGTGTTCTGTCCCATTCCAGTCCCTTCTAAAGCAACCAAACTAGGATGGCATGCCAGATTTTAAATGAACAGATGTGTATCAGTGGAAGAGGCAGTGATACAGCACCTGGTGTGCATCCTAAAAGAGCTCTCCACTTCTGGCACACTTGCCCCAACATACAAAACCACGGGGGACTCAAACCTCCAGTTTGGGGTTTGGGTGTTTGAAGATGTAAAAACATCTTCCCTAATGCAGCAAACCCTCCCTTTGGGGTTAGCACCTCTCTGCCCCGGAGCTGCCCAGGGAGGTCATGGCATCTCCCTCTCTGGAGACACTCCAAACCCACCTGGATGCATTCCTGTGTCACCTGGTCCAGGTGACCCTGCCTTGGCAGGGGGGTTGGACTGGGTGATCCCCAGAGGTCCCTCCCAACCCTGACAGTTCTGTGATTTTGTACTCAGTGCTGCCCTGGAGTTGTGTCCCCAGGCCAGGTCCCATCTCCCTTCTCAAGTGTCAGCCTTGGGGTTTCCATACAAAACCTGCAGGACCGTGTTTCAAACCCTGGGAGCGTTTCCCAATCAGACTAATTGGTTAGCTGCCATCAAAAATCCACCACTGCTGCTACATGGCAAACCTGCACTCAGAGGGGATGGACAGACCCAGGGACACTCCATGACAGGCAAGTCACCTGAAATAACCCCTCGTTTGTCTGGAGTCCCAGCAGCTCCTGGAAAATGAGCTGCACGATCATCACTGCGGCGTCAGCACCTGCTGATGCAGCACTGTTAATTATAGAGCTGGGGCTCAAGCAAGCATAGCACAATTATCATCTCTTAGATGAGGCAGGAAAGCTGCTGGGTTCTCCCAGACCTCCTCCAGGCTGGAGGTGACAGCAGGATGCCATCAAGAGCTGCCCACCACGGTGGTGGTCCCATGGTCAGTGCATGGATTTACACCCTGGTGCTCCAAGGGTGATGTTTGGGCTCACAGTCCAGCCTTTAATGCTGGAGCAATAAATTGCAGGTGGTTTTCAGAGGAAAGCCAGATGTTCTCCACTGACAGCTCCAGCAGGAGGGAGGGAAGGGGTGACAGTGTGACATTAAGGTTTGCAGCACCCATCCTCTGTGTCATTAATTCACTTTCTTTCCTGAGGCCCAGATAAACAGTAGAAGGCGTTATTTTCAGCACTGAAATGCCGGCATCTTACACCTCCCATCTCCAAATGTGCAGCCATTTCCTTCCAGAGGACACTTTTTTTTTCTGAAAATAGAGAGAAATGTGTATTTTGACCAGAGTAAGCAGTTATTTTCCTGCACTTCTTGGGTTTTGGAGCACCTGGCAAGCTGATGTTACCACATTAAAGTTGCTCAACAGGCTCCCCATCCTCAGGCTTTAGAAAACCTGCATGGCCAGGGACACTAAAGCACCTGAAATTCCTCACTTAAGGCTGGGGACAGTCCCTGTGTCCCAACACATGCCCAACACTGCCACATGCCCAACACACTCCCAACACTGCCAGCCTGGGCATCAGTTCCCAGCTGGAGTCTGTGAGGGTTAAGTGATCCTTTATAGAAGGTCCTGCTGTCACAGAACAAAGGGTAATGTTTTAAAACTAAAAGAGGGTAGATTTAGCACCCTCTTTTTACGATGAGGGTGGTTAAACACTGGAATCCACACCAGAGAGGTGGTGGATGCCCCATCCCTGGAAAACATTCAAGGCCTAATTGGGTGAGACTTTGAGCAACCTGGTCTTGTTGAAGATCCTGCTCAGGGGGTTGGGGGTTGGACTAGATGTTCTTTAAAGGCCCCTTCCAATCCAAACCATTCTATGATTTTGTGATCTCTTAAAGGGCTGAGTGGGGCTTGCAGGATTTCCTTGTGGGATGTAGGTGCTCGAGTTCCACCCCAAGGACCTGCACCCACTGTCAGTTGGGGTGATGGTGTAGGGGGAGTCCCATCAGGCCCCACATGTGGCACGTGGCATTTGGAGGACATCCATCCCCATTGCTGCAGTGAGCAGGCTCCCCAGCATCCTTCAGCTTGAGACCTGGGTCCCCACAGGGGTTTTGCTGGGCAGTTCAAAGAAGCTCAATGCCCAGCACATCAGCACATCCCCCCATCCCCTCCCACTGCTCCCCAGTGGCTTTTGGCATTGATGGAGCTGGTTAATGGGTTCTACTGGACAGTTTGATATTTAACTCACTTCTGCAATCAGGCAGAGGCTGGAAAGGTGACTCAACAAGGTCTACCCCGGTTCAGCCAGGAAAATCACATCCTGTTCTTTTAGCTGGAAAGACACTTGGCCACAAATACATCATGTTGTACATGGAGGCATCTGCTCCTCACCCAGGCTGGTGTCACCTCCCCTGACCCCTATGGCAAAAGGGCAAAAACCGTCACCAGCCCATGGGCTCAGTTATTGATGCACACAACTGCCCGGGCTGCTGCAGTTTCAAGGGGTGGCCCTCAGGGTGCTCAGAACTTCAAAACAACTCTCCCTGGGATTGGGCTCACTCCATCTCATCCCAGTGACAGGTTTGGGTTTGTGCCTGTCCACGTGTGCAGTTGCACATTCCCACCACAACTGGTTTAATGAATCTGAGGAAACGAGCACAAAACCATCGAGCTGTACTGATTTTATGTCACTGGCAGGTTTTGCACTCAGCTTGAGAGCCAGTAGATAAAATACAGCTCATTTTGTTGATGCCAATGAGCTTTAAAACTCAAGACAAATTAATTGCATCTGAATTGAAGGCAATTTCGCGAAGCATTTGTTAAAGATGCCACTTAAGGAGGGAATTTCCTAACTGCACAAGTTAATAACTTTAAAACTGCTACTCAGGATCTCTGTAAACGGGGCTTTGTGCTGCAAATCTCTTTGAGGCTCATAATTCAATCCTATTTAAAAGCAAATTTTCTTAGATTTAGAGCAATGAATATTTAAATACTACCAGTTGAACAATTTTCAATTTTGAGATCATTTCAAAGCCAGGGGAGTTCATAGCATTGGGCTACTCCACCACACTGCAGCGTCTGAATTGATCCCAACAACCGTAGCTGACTCTTAAGCAGCTTAAACAGCTATAAAGGGTTAGAGTAGTTTAAAGGGTTAGGGTAGTTTAAACAGAATATTGTGTTTTCAGGGCTTTGGTTAAAGAAATGAGAGTTCACAGGCTGTCAAGCTGAGCAGCTCCAGAAGAAGGACATGACAAGCTTTGCTAGAAAAGCTCTCCGAAGCACTCGGCATGTTCCCTGCCTTCAAACCTTGTCTGGTTTATTTTTTTTTTGAGAAAAAATAAAGAAGAAAAAAGAAATGGAAGGAGCATGTTGAACATTAACACAAAATGCAGAACATAGGCAAAATGTTTGGGAAATGCTGTGAAGGTGGGTTTGCACTGACAACAGCCTTGTTTTGCTCCCTGTATTTGACACTTCTTCAGTAGAAACCACTTCAAAACACAGTAATGCTCTGAAAAGTGGCAATGAGAAAAAAAACCACGAGCTTTGCTGTGCTCATATTTAGCCCCTCCAGTGTCAGATAAATGCAAATTTAAAACTGAAAGATGAAGTTTTTGAGAATTCTGTTGTGAGCCCAAGCCAGATCTGCGCAAGCTTTTGGTCAGGGAGATTATTTCACATGGGAAAGCAGACAAGGGGAGAAGGAGGGTTGTTTGGGGGTTTTTGTAAGAGATATTTATGCCACTCCTAGCCATAGAAATGGCCTCTGTGTCCAATTTAATTTATTCCTTTTGACTAAAAGCCATGCATATGTCAGTATAGTTGCTCCATCTGTGCTGTTAATGCTGGACTGTGCAAAAAACGGTTCAGGTTTTGTTGGATAAAAGAGCTGAGGCAGAGGGATGACGTCTTAGCTTGGCATATCACAGATGGATGAACGTGGGGAATCTGTTTCCAGGTGTCTCTCTAACTGCACTGGCATCAGGACAGTATCTGTGCTGGCACAAGCCCCCCACATCTGTGCCACAAGAGCAAGGTGAGAAACAGTGCAGCTGAGGTGAGCTGCAAAGGCTCTGCCAGGGCTGTCTCTGCTGCAACTGCTTTACATCAGCCTGAGTGTTGTAGCAATGAGACAGGGCTGATGTACCAGACTGCATCACATCCCAGTCCCCCACGGTCCTGTCCCTGGCTCCAGAAGCAGATTTCTGGGAAATGCATAATCACAGGTGATGTCATTTCCTCTGCAAACCCTCCTGTCTCAGACCGTTTGTGACGTGGGGAGAGCCTGCAGCTCCTGGGCTCTTTGGGTGACCCTCTGTGGGTTTCTCTCCTGCGACCACCCAGGGTTCTCTGGAGAAAGCAGGACAAGTCTTTGCCATCCAAAGCTTCGGTGTCAGACCTTGTACTAAACACCGTCTGTTTTGAGCCTGGAACCCCAGCTGATGCCCTTATCCATCTATTTATTTATTTTTATTTGTCACTGGCTGAAGTAGTGAACAGCCTGTCCTCTCCCAGTTCCATAAGCCTCACCATATTTCCACCCACCTCTTTTTGAGGACGAGAAGTCCTGACCTACTCATGTTTGATCTTCCCTGCATCCCTTCTTTGAACTTCTCCCCTTCTGCCCATGGTGATCTGTGATGATGGATGAGGCAGGGCCACTTCCACATCAGGATTATATCCTGACAGCATTATTGCTGCAGAAGAAAATGCCAGCCCTGACCAAATATCCCCTTTGAGGGTATTGCCAGGGTTTTCATCAGGGATGGGATATGTAGCATCACCACGGTAGGATCCAGGCAACCACTCAACTGGAAAAATAACTCAGGTGCTGTGTAATGAGATCTGACAGAAATGTAGCAGTACATGATTTAATTACTCAGCCTGTTTCAGTGAGGGTGCCAGGATGGATGCAATGGTGTTGGGTCCCTGCTGCTGACAGCAACATCCTCCCATAGCCCAGCAGCATGCCTGGGGCAAGCCTGTGGCTTGTGGCCTCCCATCTCACCAGAAATATACTCCAGAATTGAATTATACTATTTAGAGAGTGTGTATTAGTGGTATAGCTGATATGTGTGTGTATATATATATATTCACTGAATTATTCCTTACACTGAGGGCCCCAGCAATCCCATTTCTTCAGTTTTTTTTCCTCAGCACCATTTTCTTTCTCTTCACTCCCAAACTGCTCCTGTCTCATTCCATATTATCTCCATACCATCCTAGAACACTTTTTTTCAACAATAACATCACTGTCCAAGACTATGATATTCCCACCAGTTCCTAATTTTCCCAGTTTCTCTGTAGACATACAAAAAAGATCTGGGTTGTTTTTGGTTTTTTTTCAGAGCAAGTACTCACCACTCCCAGGAACTGGGTGTCTTCAACAAGAAGTGTGTGTTGTTTTAAAAGCATCCGGCCCTTGCTTTAACTAACTTTTAATATGTCCCAGAACTGGGTGTTCTGGGACATATTTCTCCACTGCTTTGGGCTCTGGGTTAAGGTTAGAGCACCAGGATGTGCTGATCTTGCAGGATTTTGTACCCCCTCTGAAGCTGGCAAGTGGCAGATTCCCACAGCACTGTGCAAGGATATTTGGAAGTAAATAACTTCTGCATCACCAGCATTAGGTTTTTCCTGCATCACCCGGAGTTTCTGGCTTGTGAAGCACCTTTTGGGACAAGCCACCAAAAAACTTCCCACACGACGGAAGGCACCAGCCGGTTTCATCATCCCTAAAGCTTTCCAGGAAACCCCGACTCAGAAATTCACGTCCCCTTTCCCGCACCCGATTCCACCGCCTGGCCCAGCAGCGGTCAGGCTTGGGAGCCGGGGATGTCGTCACAGAAATGAGTCGGAAAATGAGCGATTTTTTGGGGGGGAATTCTTTATGACGGGTCTTTCTGCTGCGGTTCTGCAAGCAGATCATCTCCCCCTTGTCTGGAGCGATTCCCAGAGTCTCTCGGAAGGGTTTTCGCCCTCTGGAGGCTGACGTTAGCAAATCAAATACCAAATTTTTAAAGAGAAAAAAGGCTCAAACCTTACATTTGCAGAAATGCAGCCCCATGAGAATAAACGTGCAAAGACCTGGTGAGCTCCGAAGTGCTTGTACTGAAAAGCTGGGCACAGACTCATGGCAATAACAGAATCACAGAATGGTTTGGTTGGAAGGGACCTTAAAGGTCAGCTTGTCCCAACCTCCCTGCCATGGGCAGGGACACCTTCCACTAGACCAGGTTGCTCCAAGCCCCATCCAACCTGGCCTTGGACACTTCCAGGGATGGGGAATCCACAGTTTCTCTGGGCATCCTGTGCCAGTGACTCATTACCCTTGCAGTCAACATAATCTCTAATCTAAACCNTATTTCTAATAATCAATCTAAATTTCTACTCTTTTATTTTAAAACCATCTCTCCTTGCCCTATCACTATCTGCATCTGTAAAAAGCCCCTCTCTCTCTTTTCCATAAGCCCTCTTTAGGCACTGGAAGGGACAAAAAAGGTGACACTGAAAACATAAGCTCAGGCTTGTTTTGCTCTAGGCTTGGTTTAGCTGTATTTACTTATCTGTCTTTATTTCCCTATATATTTCTGCCATGACTTCATCCCAGTTCCCTGAGGACTGTGACAGCCTCCTCGTGTTCCTATGGAGTTTTCTTGTCAGCCTCTGTCAAGCTGCACACAGCTCAGCCTCACGGGTCCCAGGAGAACAGAGAGAGGGCTGTGCATGGAGGCACAATGCCAGGAACAGGCCCGATGGAGGCTGCTGTCCAGGCATGGGTGATATGATTCAGTGAGCTGGAGGCAGAGACACAGAACATCCCCTCCCAACCCTGTTCCCATGCAGGACATCCTGTATTTTGTGTTTGCTCTCTTCCAGCCAGCCCATGTCCCTGCACATCAGCCCAAAAACCAGCTGGAAGCCAGATGTGTGAACAATAGCTAGCACCTAGCTCCTACCAGAGACAGGAATTCCCATGAGTGCTGGCACAGGTTAGGAGCCTATATAGGAATGATGCTACTAAACATATTTTTGGACAGGATCTTTTTTGTCTAGAATATTGTTGGAGGACAAACTTTTTAGCTGTGTGTGTTGGAATAGTACACAGGGTGATGGTTTTAAACTGAAGGATTGATTTAAATTAGATAGAAGTGCTTTACAATGATTATGGTGGAACACTGGCACAGATTGCCCAAAGAAGTTGTGGATGCCCCAT